>VMBQ01001344.1:0-45642 GCA_007657795.1 Dreissena rostriformis
GCAATAGCGAACAACTGCAGTGCCTTCAGCGCTTTGATTTTCTATAGTTTCAATGGGTCAATACTTTCTCGTCGTGTGCATTAATTTCGGTTTAGTACCGGGTGCTCTTTTAAAGTAGGGAATACTGATCAATACATTTATAGAGAAACCTAGATTTTAAATTTTCAATTGTAATCTCCAGCTGAAAGATTCAATCGCAATTGTCGATTTTGGCGATCGGAAACAATAACATATAATATCCTGACTTTGAAATAAAGTTAGAAAAAATACGTTTTTAAATGATTAAAAATGTATGTGTATATTTTCGAGTGCGAGTACAGGTCCCGATGCTTCGTTGCGATTGCACATATTGACTGACTTGCCCCTGTGACCTTTAAGAAGAGCTGTGTTACGCGGTTTTAACGTGACACGCAGTGGACTATTTTATTATGCAAAAAGTTACGTAAAGTAAACTCTTTCGCGCCGCGAACTCTTTCTCGGCGCGGATGCGGGTTAAGTGTGATTTGGTAAATAGTAGTACCCTGCACACCGATTTTCAAAACACCACTAATAACCTTAGTTGTTCTTGCGAACAACTACAAACTAGTTTATATAATAGTAATTCAAGAAATGCTTATCGCAGGTTTGTTCTTCAGCAATTTATTGAATTCGAAAAGCCAGAGTCGCTCACCTGGGCAATTGTTTTTCCTTTATCTTTTGCAATGTCCATCAGAACCGGCTCTTGAAAGACATTCGGAACTCCAGACTCTCTCCTATAAAGAAATCAGGTGTGAATTTTAACGAACCTATATGACACCCTTGTCAAGTATTAAATCAAGAATGTTACACTAGTAACCATTTCGGTGACAAAAAGAAATGTCTCTGTACGTTTCTTGTGTGTTTGAATATTTATGTATTTACAGTTCAAAATAAATAGAACTCTTTAAAACATTGACTATAGGAAAAAATAGTTTGAAATGCAAATCAAAACAACTGCTTCAATTCATTTTTTTATATATGCTAATGATCACAAGTATACACATACAAAGAAATGAATGTAGCAATTAGGACTAAATAACAACAGGAAATTTAAATCACCCTTTGTTTAATAAATCGCATAAGTTAAATAATTTGACGTGTTGTTTGCGTAATATTACTTAGTTTGGTATACTAGTACTTAACATAATGTTTAAACGTTTCACTGATCCCAATGTACTGTATGCGCATCCGGGAAGACGTACCATGGTCTGGTAGGGGCTCCAAAAGGAGCGTATGCTGTCAGCGTCATCCCCAGATGTCGGCAGTAGTCAAGGATCCGACTGTTGGAGAAATAGGGCGACACCTCCACCTGCAAAATAAAGTAACACATACTAGTTTTAAATTTAGTTGGACTCTTGAAAAATAGTCACAAACATAAATTGTTACCCATTAGAATTTCAGCATATCTCATCATAATATTGTACGATCACAATTATGGAAGATGGACCACTCGGATGCTAACCCCACTCGATTGTCAGCTCACTTTGGTACAAGTGACCAAAGATACCTTTGTGATAATTCAACTTTTACTCTGTGATAGTCAGAGCATACGTGTCCACACACAGTTATGTAGCTACACGGCGTACCTGCATATTGGACGGTTGAATGGTGCAGATTGTCATGATTCTGTCAACTTGTATCTGGTTGAAGATTGATATGCCAATGTTCCGTGTCAGTCCGGCTCTTTGACACTCTTCCATCGCCTACAAAGAAATATTATGTGTTCCAATGTTATACACAAATATGTATTAACAAAAATGAGAGTAAGCATATGTATTAGAAGATCTTGTATTTACTGTCAATATGATTGTTGGTGGCACTTTTAATTTTGCGCTATGCATCAAATAGTTTAAAACTTTCAGAAATGTGAAACAACAGTTTTGTATTAAAAAAAATGCAAATACAGTTTTGTGCAATATACCGAATTATGCATGTGCTTTCAATTAGAATTGTGTCCATCACTTCTATAAACTCGTTTTCGCCAACATAAACTTTTGAGCAGTGCAGAAAATGCATATAGAAAACCCCTGCACTCGTGTTGAATATACATGTTCACATCAGCATTGTGCGATGTTTACGGCATTAATTTCGTGACGCATGAATCTCGGTTTCCCGGACAAAACAATCCCTTACTTTCCACACGTCCTCGATTACGTGTTCGGCCGGAATTCCTTTTCCGTCAGCGTCGAGAGGCGCGATGGGCTTACCGCTCATGTTTGGGCCCTAGGGGCAAACAATAACTAAACCCGTGAATAAAGGGAGGTATTATAGATCTAACAGCGCCATTTCACGAACTACAGTTTCATAACGAAGGATCCTTACTGGTACATCAACACGGTGAGGCAAATGTCGATGCGTCAATAAGAGTTTGAAAAATTTAGATACATGTGTACAGTTATATTTCTGCGTGAATAGGATATTTATGGGATACGGGGTCACGTGTACTAGAAGGTGAGGCGGATAATCATCAATTTCGAAATTGCAATGCAACCATTTGGGACTTGATTAACAATATCAATACAAGAACTAGGACACCAAAAGTAAGTCCGTATCTTGAAAATAATCCTCACCCTTTGAAAACGAAAACATACAACAAAAGAGGCATTTTCTGCACATTCCGCCTGGTATTTATACGCTAGTCTTACTCTTTGCATATATACTTTTGAATAAATGCTTTCGAAATCTTATATGAATTATTAAACACTAATACTATAATAAATGTTACACCTCAAAGTAACTCAGTATCTTAAAAATAACCCCCACCACTTGAACATGAAAAAAGGAACATAAGAAGTGGCATTTTCTGGACATTCGGTCTGGTATGCATACGCCTTTCTTTCTATTTGCATATATATGTATACCGTTTTCCTTTACCCAATCGTAAGCTTTCACTATTTGTACAGTCTGCTTATACTTAAAGACTTATTTGTATTTAAGAACCAAACAGTTACACAGTTTTATTCAGTCACGATGACATGTAAAGAACTTGAAAATTTCAGTCTTTAGTAGGAAAGTAATATTTTTCTAAGCATTTCAAGACTTTCTTTGAATGTTTCATATTTTAGAGTGGTTCAATCACTCCTCTTGCATTGTATGCCACGAGAGCATCTCCACACACCTGTGCTGTTTTCGTCCTCCTTTTCCCATGGGGCAGTTTCACTAGGATTTTGAAGTTGGGATCAACTTTGGGCGGAAGTGTGGTACTTTTTCTGGCAAACTGGACCTCAAGCTATATTCTCTTCAGCTTTACAACATTGTTCAGACTTTCATCCGCAAGAAGCGTCTTAAAGTCTCCACTATCAACGAAAGGGAAAAATCTGGATTTCAGTATGTCAAGCAGGTCTAGTATCGTCCTCCCTTCGTTGAACCATATCCTTTTTCTGATCTGCCGCACTCTGGAATTTTGCCATCATTAGCTTATTCCAACCTCTCGTTTTGCATAGGCTTTTGCCTAAAAACATCTGAAGGATGGAGTCTATCAATAAGCTCATGGCTTTTTTGTAAATTGATTGACCTACTGACTTCGCTAAGTGTGCCTATCTTTTTTAGTCTATAGTCCACCTTGCCGCATTGTCACTTAACCCCATTTGTGTTTACAGGGATGCCATCAATGTTACAAAACTGTCCACGGACAGGGACGTCCATTGGAAAGTTCTCAACATCAATCCCATAGTTTCTCCTCTGCCTGGCCAGGACAGTCTTTAGGTGGGGCTGCATCAGAGCAATCAGCTTCTTCACCTCATTCAAGAATTCAGCAGCCACGTGTGAGACAGAGTTTAGGACCTCCTGTGTAGGTCTCCATTACACTTTTGAAAAAGTTTGTCAGACACTACATTATACTCAGGTGATGTGAACGTAGTGTAGTTGTCGCTGATTGGCTGATCCAATGGAGGTCCCTTGTAGAACTCCCTGAGATGCGAATTGGTAGCATCTTTCTGTATGGTTTGGGAATAAAAGGGTCCCGCCAAAAGAAAAACACCCAGGCAGGTAAACACTACGACGGCCACCACGAGGTAGGGAAGCTCTATCACTTCTCTGACGAGACAGACCAGGCGATTGTTATTGTGAGGGGTCTTGCCCCGGAACTCTGTTAGATGGCCAAAGCGGTATATTAAGACTGCTGCTGGCATGGAGCGACACCCAAACCGCTGCCTATGTTTAAAAACAGCACACTGGACACCTTCCTTTGCTATAGGAAGAGGAGGAATTCGCTGTAGAGCTTCCATGTTTGTGGCCGTACTCGGGAGCCACAAACTAGCGGCACATGTCTAGTGCCTGTCCAGCAACATTGGCATTCTTGCTGTTTACATACAGGCCAACTTTGACAATCCGTAGCCTTTTTTCCATCTTCATATACACCTCCATCAAGCGCTTCACTTTATTTATAGCCTTCCTGAAGCCCAGTGTAGTGTGGTTGCCACAAAAGATCGGTCATGCTGGTGTTTCGAAGCTGTATATATCTGCCGACAGCTTTGGAAATCCTTTGTTGTGTTCTTTGCTGTCAGTAATATGTGCATCGACAAGTTTATTCACCTTCTCCAAACTGACTTCTCTGACTGCTGTCAGTCAAACCCATTCTAGTTTTTCCACAACTGGGCACAGACTTTGATCCTCAATTTGTTTGAGAGCTGCTCTTTTTTTTGTAGAAACTTGGCACTGTATATTGTCAACGATCTCATCACATTCCCCGGCACTTGCCCAACATCATCAAAAAAAGTGTTGCCTTCTTCAATTATAGCTAGCTGTGCTCGCCTCATAAATAGAAAGTCCCGTTCTTGACAGATTGGCTAAATTTGTATAAAACTCAACCTGGACCTTTCTCGCGGAGTTTGGCTATAGTTGTATAAAATAACACCGGACCATTCTCTCTGACAATCGTATGTGTTGCAATTCGTTAAGTAGTAGGTCTTCATCCATATCTAATTCAGTAACATCTGTGAAGATTGGTTTCTTTCCTTTTGGTTCTGCTCGCTCATCACTTTGTTCACCCTGCAATTGAGGTTGTGTTTCACTCTCAGACCTTTTTGTCTTCTCCTGTTGGTCTCTCTTCCTGTGGTACTCTTTGCTCCGCTCCGCCCCTCAACCTTTGGGTTTGCATCATGCCATGCTCCTAGACGGGGTCCACATTTTTGGAACAAAGCGGCCTCCTCTCTTTCTCCTGATCTTAGCAGGATGTGTGTTCCATCTCACTCATGCTTAAGCACACCACTTTTTCTCCAGTGCTTGCCGACGTATATGGTCATGGGCAAATACATCAAAGAGCTCAGTCTCGGTATGAAATTATTCTGTGTAGTATTGGACAGCAACTGACTCGTCATTACCAGTCTGTCCATACATAAATTTTGCCTTCATTGAATTGTTCTAACTACCTCTGGATGGTGCTCAAGAAAACACAGAATACAGTGTCGTGGTAGTACTTAACGAAGACTTTTTTGCCACTGCCTCATATCTCCAAGGGATACCTTATCATGCTTATGACACTCTGCAGTTTAGGGACTTGTGTGGGGTTGAAAGTTCTTGGAAGGTGGAAGTCAATATCTGCATCATACATATTTCCGGCAGATCCATTTTTGGAAATGCATCTTGGCTCAGCCATGCTAGATGATGTACATCCTCAGACTAATGTGACTTTTCTTCTTTTCGACTTTTGAACTAAGCTAGCTAGTTAGCTAGTTAGCTTGTTTTTGCTTTTGAAGTATTTCACAGCTTAAATCTTATAGTGTGACAAGAATCTTATAGTGTGTATTAAAAGAATAATATGAAAGCAAATTAAAATTGTATGCACATTTACATGTATACGTGCAGCACGAGGTAACCACGCGCGCACGTGATCTAGAAGTGTTGGAGCATCATGGACGAATGATTTTAATTCAACTTTATAGATTGTTTTGTCAAACAACACTGTGCGAAATTCGAAATTTATATATTGAGCAGCTTTTCAGAAATATGAACATAAAAGTGTTGCGTTAGGAGTGCCTTTGAGTGTATATACATCATCATCATGTATGACATATAGGCCTTTCATTACGTAATAAGTTGTAAGTTTGTCAAAGCAAAGACGTTAAAAGTGAACATACTTTACAAACATACATTTTGTGTGAAGGAAGTTACAACGTCGATAATCAATAATAAATTAAAACGGTAGGTATGCTATTGAATCCAATTTATTGTATACATGTAAATTCAAATGTCATCTGAATACCATATGTCACTATTACACATAAAATAAGTTATAAAAAATACAAATAATGGTACAATATTTACGTTTAGTGATAACATTACCTTGGTGGTAATGAACATGTCTCCCCTAGTGACCACACCCTCTCGGATCTTGACATCGAACGCTCGCCCCAACCCTGCATGTGTTCCTTAGTCCCCCGCGCAGTCGATGTGCCGGTAGCCCGCGTCTATTGCGTCAAGACACTCCCTCTCAAACTCGTCTGCGTCACCCTGGGTAACAAACAACACTGGTCTTTCTAAACGAAAGGCTACTACAGTACTTTCCATAGTTGGTGACTGGAGAAAGAGATGCGTGTATCCATGTTGTTGTTCTGCTGCAAAACCGTTTTCATCTGTTTTAAGAATTCCAAGTAAAAGCTTTTGCATCGTTTCGATGTATTAACAAGTAGCATCAACAACAGTTATTAATGTAGTGAACGCAATTTTGAAAAAAAAATAGTACTGCTAAAAATGTATGTAAAAAAGTTCGACCGCCTTGGAATATATTCAAGTTAACGTGAATTTAGCGAACAGCTTCATCGCGTGTCTGTATTTCTTTGATTACATACCACGTTAGTTTTAATTGAGGTCAGTGTATGCTATCATCATTTATTTCATTACTCGCGCATACAAGTTTTTAATACACGACATAAACACATGTGTATATCTATACTTTTTAAAGAGCCTTCTGACCTTATCACCGAACACCGTCCAGGTACCAAGTCCTACAGTGGGGATCGAACCCGTGCCGTTCTGAATAGGGACCTCGAGCGCAGGGGTCGACATTGTTCTTGGGGAAAGTCCGGTGTATAAATCGATATTGTACTATATGTACTATATATCCTTCATGTGACCATGTTATTATATGAAATTTACAGGGGACAATGTCTGACTTTTAAAATTGTTATCGAACGCAAAGGCATAATCTGACAGAGATAACAAATGACGGCCTATTTTTGAGAAGTTAAATGCGGGTTGTTCACAGATTGATTCAATTTTTTAAGTGTGTAATTCAATGTCTTCAATGGTTGGATTTTAAAATAAGAACTATAGAGCTCCATTACAATAATAAGAATATTTAAAAGAACATTTACAACAAATCCCTTATATAACTCGAATAAGTGTCCTGCAGATTGTACGGCAAGCGCCTTAACCAGTAATTATTTATTTATTTGAAAACTTAACGAAAACGACAGAACCATTTAAAATAATTCAATTGTTTCGCGTTTGTATCGCCTTATAATGTTATCAATATCAAAACATTATTCATAAACAAAACTGTATTTTTATTATGAGTGTACGCCAAAAGTGTCATTTCGTGCCCAGATGTAAAGTGCTCTATTAATCTTTGCATCTGTCACAAAGACTATCGCCATTTTCACAAATCTGTGAAAACCTTATTTTAAGGGACTTGTTCACATAGTGGCTAAATGACATTTTTAACAAACAAAAAATTCACAGATTCATATCTTAGGTATGAATTTCATTCAAACAAAATAAAACTCCTGACTAAGAAAATGTAGCAAAAATATGTATTCGTTTATTGATAATCATCCATCAAAATCGCGAAAATTATAAAGCATTTGTACGCTTTTCATCGATAATTAAAGCAAAAACGTATATAGCCGACATAACGTTTACATTCCAAATACAAAAGTGTGCTTAGCTTATTACTATAGAGAAAGGTTTTTCTTGAAAAGGTCCCATGTACAAAACACAAGAATGGCTGTTTTAAAAAAGTTTTTCTTGTTACAATATGTTTTGATAATTATTTAAAACTATTCCAAATATTAGAATTTTGTAAGTAAATTCATTTAATGACATTAAAAAAAAAAACACGAAAATCTGTGAACAAGTCTCTATAACACGTTATGTTGTTTTGCAAACTCCCAAAAAACTCACACGGGAAAATCAGTAGTCGTAGTAAAAACTTATTGTAGGAAATGTTTATGAAGTACTTCTATACGCATACATACAAACCATGACGGGACTGTAGCGTAGTAACTTCTCTTTAAGGTGGGCGATATTTGAATGACTTCAAAACCCGCCGTAGGCCCGATCGATATTTTTTTTACATTCTATACATTTTTGTTCTAATGGATTCATCAATATAACATTGCTTCTAGATAAATACTACCTGAAAATGTTGAATTGTTTTAAGAACGGTCTATATATTTATGTAAACGTATACAGTCAGGGTGGTTTAGCAAGCCAAGAACGTTTAGAAATTAGTTGAAATGACATGTTGGTGTTTTTTAAGGTTATGTTGGATTAATGCCCTATTGCATTTGACATAGATTTCTTGAGATATTTGCATAGGGAACATTGAATGCCAATAAATTGAAAAAATGCTCATCGTTAAAGGAATGCAAACTTATAGGAACTGTTAAATGTTTTACAATAACTGATAGCGAAATCTTATGGAGAAGAACCCTATAAGATCTGGATTTTTCGTTCTAATCCTTTTTTTGAACAACGTGATTCAGCTGTAACTGTATATGCTATGCAAATGTATACCATGTTTGTTCGTGAAATAAAATATGTTTAAACTCAATACACTGGAATTCCAAAGCCTACCGGGCAGACGCAAGATGAATCGACTTAATTTCCTGTACAAAGTAGTCAGGGGAAGGTGCCAGCCTTACCTTGTCATGACATATTAACACCAGCAAGAATTAAACGCAACGTCAAACCTAAACAATTTAGTGACTATTTTCAAACTTTCATATGTAGAACTGAGCAATTTAAGTTCTCATTTTTCCCAGAGCTGTATTGGACTGGATCAAACTTAGTGACGGACTGGAACAAACTTAGTGACAGTGATGTATGCGCGGCCACCGTCAACGGATTGAGAACTGCGCTGCATAATTCACTGCGAGTTAAAACTTTTGTTCCCGTTATGTCGTATGCCCTACAAGGCCCTGCAACATACCCATTCATATTCAGATAAAAGCGGCCCATGTGTACTACGACGATACAAGATGTGTAGCTGCCTCTTCAACTACTAACACATTGAATCTTGGACTCCAGAATAGCATTCCATGGCAGAACAGTTCAGGGATATTATCATATGTTCATGTTCAGCATTAAAAAATGCTTATTAAAAACGTATCTTAGTTGTGTGTTTCATAAATCAATGTCACCCAATAAATCTAAATACACAAAGTTGTATATGTAATACCGGTATGAATTGGGCCATACACCTTGTATTCATTGGATTTATGAATACAACAAGATCTTACGACTCCGAAGAAGAGAGTGGTTTATAAGATGAAAACATTTGATTTTTTTTTTTTTAAGATTTCATTAAAACTTGTTCATGTACCACTAAAGTATGATATTGTATTTGTGCACATTGTTCCAACTTAATATAGAATGCTTCTAAAAGGATATTTATTTTTACTACCTCACCCACTTCTGACCATTTCAGAAAGTGATATGTCCTTAATTCCATGCTCACTACCAATTCCACTACCAGTTCAAGGGCTTCGAACAAAGTTGAAAATAGCACTTTTCCACTGTAGAACCGTACCACATATAATAAATGTCTCAATTTTGCGCAAATCAAATCGTCTTCCAAAGTTTTGTGCGAGCTTCCTTCTTGTGATTTAAACATTTCTCTGACATTTTTCCCTTAGCATTGTGATGCTCATGGGCGCGGCAATATTTAAAGTAATTCTAAAATGGCGATAATTGAACCAGAGTCTGATTTATGCAAAAAAAAAATCGTCTGCTGATCCTGTGTGCTAAGATGCACTCTTTGCAAGGTTTACTATGTAAGGTTGCGTATATCGACGAGGTCGTCTATATTATTACTGCGGCACACAGAGCACCTACGGAAGAGTTTAGAATTTGTTGGGCGCGTCTGTTTAAAGTATTAACGAGTTTAACTTCCTACGTGCTTGAACTCTCTAAAAATTTACATAAATTAAAAGAACAAAGAACGTGTATATTGCATTGTATGCCATTCTAACCGATAAAACATGTACACAAACAAAGAGATCAGCAGAAAGGATGTTTGTTTTCTGGGTTCAATGTCACTTGAAGGTGTTTTGAGCAATTCATCAAAAGTTTCTGAAGACAGTCGGAAGCAAAGGCTTGATCCGAGCGCCTTCATGTGCATTTGCCCCATCGGATACGAATTGGGGATAGAACATGTCACTGGGGGTCACATTGAACTCCTTTCATAATTTGATTTTTATCGACCTTATAACGAGAAGATGAATAACCGGCACTACGCCATTGTAATTGTGTCGCGTTCTGAGAAAACTGGGCATACTGCTTGTGCGTAAATTGTCATCCCAGATTAGCCTGTGCAGTCCAGTCTAATCAGGGACGACACTTTCCGCCTAAATTGATTTTTTTTTTAAAAAGAGAAATGCATTTAAACGAAAAATGTCATAAAAGCGGAAAGCGTCGTCCCTGATTAGCCTGTGCGGACTGCACAGGCTAATCTGGGACGACACTTTACGCACATTCATTATGCCCAGTTTTCTCAGAACACGATACAATTGGTTACCTGCACATTGTCTACACCTGACCGGTTTCTTATTTTTCTATCAAGTACAAGAGTCGGTTATTACCATCTAATCTGTTTTGACTACCTTTGGTGTTATATTTGCGTTAAGTGGTGAAAATAAGCCAAAAATAGCAAGTCGCATAATGACAACTTTCTTATCTATGTATCCAAAATATTTCCACAAGGTCTCCTTTTATCGCAAACTTGGTATCATCGGGCGCGCATCATGGTTTTTACACTTAACGTATTGTTTCAGTTAGTGTCTAGTTCAAAACTGCGTACCTGAGAACACCAATGAAAATAACTGACGTCCACATCGAACTATCCGTCAAGACCATACTACACTTTTTGGATGAATTAAAAGAGGGTATGTGGAAACAAGTAACAACAAGAAATAATTGCTGATATTGCATAAAACTCAATCTAAAAACAACTAATTCAAAGTCTGTTCTCCTCAGCCATTCCCAAAAACACCTTGCTTGTCAGAAGAAATATGGTAGCTGTATTAATTGTAACTCTGTGGTTGATCGAAGAAAAAATATTGTGTTTTAGAGTTCATTTAAAGTATCGTTTGCTTTTTTAAAAGTTTTTGTTTTAAATTAAACACTGTTGTGCAAAATGCACTTCAAGAAACAAAATCATTCTTATCTGCTTGAGTGTACGCTTTATTACACTTGGAGTGATAAAACAACTATGAGAAGCAGACGCTATGATATTTGCGTTTTTGTTTTATAGGTGAGTTCGGTGTTTCAATCCGATCGTGATTCAACTTGACTTCATAAACAAAATGCCATTGTTGTGTCATTGGCCCAATGTCGATCATCTCAAAATGGCTCGTTGAAAGGATATTCCTTGTGATTCGACCCACTGCAAACAGAAATGTCGTTAACTTTAAAAACCACCAATCATACTGTGTTTAAACTATGTACGTATCCACATCAGTATATTTAACATGTCGCTGCATGTCACTATAACAACCAACAACATGTAAAGGACGCTTATAACAGAAAGCTTATTCAAACTCATTAAAACTCAATTTGTGTCGTTGTTGGGATCTCAAGGCATCGCATAACTTGACTTTTCATGTAAATCGCACGTGTCCGTTCTTCAACTAATCAGATACCGCGTTGTGTAAAGGCTTTTAATTTATCGGAGACATACCGGAGACGTTTGGAGGCAACGATTTGATTGGTTATTGCACTTGACATCTTATGAGATGTCATCAGATCCAGTCATCGGTAAGCAAAGACGTGTCAGACTCAATAGGATTTTAATCAGATTTTACTTACATTGGCTCCTTGTACACGCGAAGGTTCTTGTCTAGTGCGGCTATCTTCGACATCTCGTCATCGGTCAGAGTGAAATCGAATATCTGAACATTTATAAACATGCGAGCATGTACATGCATAACTTTTGAAAGTGTGTTATTAACCTATCACATATAAATATTAAAAGAAAATACACATTTAGAATATAATGAGTACATATCTATACGCTCCAAAAGTTTATAATTACTGAATAAGAAATGAAAATTATTTATTGGAAAATTAACAATTTATATTTCATGTTCATGTATATATTCTTATGTGTCACAATTTAGTTGAATGCAGTCATGTGTATATGACTCAGCAAATTGAAAGTCAATTTTACGTCAATACATACGTATTTATTTCGAGCTTATAGCAGTAATATTATAACGTACAGGCATATGAACATGTTTAAAAGTAGTAATAGCCAACCTGTATGTTCTCCTGTATCCGGGATGCTGTGATGCTTTTAGGAATCACAACCAAGCCTCGCTGAATGTGGAACCGGAGGATCACCTGTAACAACACGGAGGAAACCGGTCAATGGCTGTACCAATACGGTGGAAACCGGTCAATGACTGTACCAAAACGATGGATACCGGTCAATGACTGCATCAATGCGGAGGAAACCGATCAATGACTGCACGAATACGGTGGAAACCGATCAATGACTGCACCAATACGGTGGAATTCGGTCAATGACTGTACCCATACGGTGGAAACCGGTAAATGACTGTACCAATATGGTAAAAATCGGTCAATGACTGCTCAAATACGGTGGAAACCGGTCAATGACTGCACCAATACGGTATAAACCAGTCAATGACTGCACCAATACGGTGGAAACTGGTCAATGACTGCACAAATACGGTTGAAACTAGTCAATGACTGCATCAATACGGTGGAAACCGGTCAATGACTGCACTAATATGGTGGACCCGGTCAATGACTGCACCTATACTATGGAAACTGGTCAATGACTGTTCCAAAAAGATGGAAACCGGTCAATGATTGTACCACTACGGTGTAAACCGGTCAATGACTGTACCAATACGGTGGAAACCAGTCAATGACTGTACCAATACGGTAGAAACGGGTCAATGACTGAACCAATACGATGGAAACTGGATAATGCCACTCTCGCATGTTAGAAGAAATACATGGGCGTATTTCATGTAAGAGTATGAAGTCATTCCGTAGCTGAGTCTGCATCGTGTGAGGACCAGGGGTGTGTTAAAGTACTCCTACAAAATCAACTTATAAGGCGCACGAAAGTTGGGGCGATAGTTGAATAAAAGCTGCAAAACGTAAACAAAAGAGGGATTTTGAAACCTAAAGAGACATTCACAGGAGAGAAGATCTCGTCACCATCTGAAAGTCATTTAATCAACGAATAATAGTGTTGGCGGAATAACATTATGTACACTGTACTAACAATTTAATGAAACTATCTCTTTCCAGTATCCAATATAACCTACGGCCCAAATAACGACTGTAAAATGTAAATATGCTCGTTTGAATTGGTACTCTTCTTCAATACACACATGAACCATGTCAGAAAGCTTATAAGAGCAGGCTGCACTTTTCGCCATTTACGAACCCTTGTCTTTATCTCTGGTGAATACGAACGATGCATGGAATGAGACTATAGACCACGTCAGAAAGGATCATTATTAAAAGAGTTACACAAATTTAACGGTGCCGTCATATCAACTGACGTGTCACGCAACACTGTTTAAAGCTACTTATTAGTGAGGATTCTAAAGGCGATGTCCTTTGGCTTTAGATGACGATGTAGGAATAATAACACGTTGACATAGTTGAGAAGGTTCATTATATCGAAAGGTCAGTTTAAAACTCGTAGGCTCATAGCATAACTATGTTCTGCGCTGACCCATGCGTTTTGAATGCAATTCTGTTCAAAGCTACATATTAAATCTTTAGATGCTTATCGAAAGCTCAAAGCAGGAATTTATTTCGCATATATTTAACATTATATCTCGCATTATTTATTACGTTTTCAACATTACACTTAGAATGGCTTAGCAGGTATTAAACATTACACTTCGCATTATATAGCACACATTAAAAGTTTCATTTCGCATTACTTGGCATGTATGTAACATTGCACTTTGAATAATTTAGCATATATTGAGCTTTCGCATTAAAAAGTAGGTTATGTAACATTTATTCGAAACAAACTTATCGCATGTTTGCGCTTACGCAATTTATGGAATTTGTAAGCCAGAGTCGCTAACCTGGGCAATTGATTTCCCTTTAGCTGTTGCAATGTCCTTCAGAACCGGCTCCTCAAAAACGCTCGGCTCTCCCGTTTCTCTCCTATAAAAATCATGTGAGAATTTGAACGAAATAAAAATTAAATGATCACCTAGTTAGATATTAAATAATTTGTGTTACACAAAAACAATTGCAGATAACAAAAAGAACATTTGAACGTCAAACAAATGTACATTTTTTTCAAATATAAATTAAGTCCTCTGTATATTTTGTGTTTGGGTGTGACTGTATTTAATGTTCAAAAGAATAAGAACTCATTAAAATATTTACCATAAGAAATCAAAACAAGTACTTCAATTCCATTAAAAAACTTCATGAGCTTATTCCTCAATGCTTATTATCACACGTATACAAATAAAACGCATGAAGGTAGCAATTATGACTTAATAACAATTAACACTTTCTTTGATATTTGGGGTGAACGCCCTTAGTTTTATACATCGACTTCAATTATTTGCCGCTTTGTTTGCGTAGTAGCACTAAGTTTGGTATGATAGTACTGTTCATCATGTTTAAACGTTTCAATGAGCTCAATGTACATGTACTATGATCGTATCCGGGAAGACGTACCATGGTCTGGTAGGGGCTCCAAGAGGAGCGTATGCTGTCAGCGTCATCCCCAGCTGTCGGCAATAGTCCAGGATCCGACTGTTGGAGAAATAGGGCGACACCTCCACCTGCAAAATAAAGTAACACATACTAGTTTTAATTGTTGTGGACCCTTACAAAATAGTCACAAATATGAATTGCTACCCATCAGTATGTCCGCATATCCCATCATAATAGTGTACGATAACAAGTATAGTACGTGAATCAATCGGGTGCTCATCCCACTCGAGTGTCAGCCCACTTTGGTACAAGTTACCAAATCAACCTGTGTGATTATTTAATATGTGATAGTCAAAGCAAACGTGTTAACACACAGTTTTGAGCTGCCCGGCGTACCTGCATATTGGTTGGTTTAATGGTGCAGATTTTCATGATTCTGTCAACTTGTTTCTTGTTGAAGTTGGATAATCCAATGTTCCGTGTCAGTCCGGCTCGTTGGCACTCCTCCACCGCCTACAAACGCATGCGATTTATTGTCATTATGATCTTTGAAGGCAAATTTTATTTTGCGTCATGAGTCAAATAATTACAACTGTCAATCCAAAACAACAATGTGTACAAGAATTCAAATACAGTTTTGTGCAACGTATCTAACTGTGAGCGTGCCTATAATTAGCATTGTGGGTAATGCTTCTAGTACCAAGTTTCAACGTATCTAACTGTGAGCGTGCCTATAATTAGAATTGTGGGTAATGCTTCTAGTACCAAGTTTCAACGTATCTAACTGTGAGCGTGCCTGTAATTAGCATTGTTGGTAATGCTTCTAGTACCAAGTTTGTGAAATGCGCCAAACATACACGTTTGAGCAATGAAGAAAGACACATAACAATTCTATATTTCTACTACAATCGTGTTAAATATAAACACCAGCATTGCGCGATTTTTACGACAGTAATTTCGTGGCGCATGAATCTCGTTTTTTTCTGGACAAAATGACCCATTACTTTCCACACGTCCTCGATTACGTGTTCGGCCGGAATTCCTTTTCCGTCAGCGTCGAGAGGCGCGATGGTCTTACGGCTCATGTCTTGGTCCTAGGGGCAAACAATAATAAAACACATGAATAAAAGGAGGTATTACAGATCGAACAACGTTATTTCATGAGGTACAGTGTCACAACGATTGTACCTTACATGAACGCGCTGAGGCAAACGTCGTTGCGATAATAAGAGTTCAAAAAAGTAAGATACACTTGTACAGTTCTATTTATGTATATGATATTAATGGGATACTGCATCACCTGTAGTGTTAGAGGCCAGTGGATCAGGAAGAGATCCACATAGTCTGTCCGCAGTGACTTCAGCGAGTCCTTCAGCTCTTCCATGACCAGGGACGGGTTGTGATGTGTGTCCCACAGCTGCGGGGTATTTCATTTAGAAAAATTAGTGTTCATACAAAATACAGTAATAAAATCAGTTTATAGTTCCTACAGACGAATGTTTAGTACCCTCAAAGGCACTTATTACGTAACACTCACATGTTCAATAATGTCTCGAGTTCGTCAAAATTTTGAATACAAACCCATACATCATATTTTAATGAGTTTTAATTAATAGTTTAATAATATGATTAATAATCTTAAAAATAGAAATATCACTAAAAAAATAAAAAGTCACAAAATGACAAAATCAAAAAAGAATTACTGTCAGAGGAAAATCATCAAGCAGTTAATCTTAATGGAACATGCACTTACTAATTATCAATTCCTGTGTTTTCAGTTAAAATTATTTTAAACATTTCATTGATCGGATCACTCATTTATCTAATCGAGAAACCATAATAAAAGCTGAATACCAATGGAGTGTCGATCTTTTCTCAAATATGGTTTCATGCAAGATTCCGTCAGATAAAAGTGATGCGTTAGGAGTGCCTTTGAGTGTATATACATCATCGTCATGTATGATATATAGGACTTTGATAATGTATTTTGTTGTTTAAACAAAGTCATTCAATGCAGACATACTTTAATAACACGCATTTTGTATGTTAGGAGTTACAACGTAAGTTATCATTAAGCAATTATCAGTTAAAACGTTAGGTATGCTATTGAATCCAATGTAGTGTATATCTTCAAATTTCTTCTGAATAACATGTGTCGCTATTAAAAAATAAAATTAGTAATCATACAACATACAAATAAGGAGAGAAAGTATGTACGTTCAGTGCTAACATTACCTTGGTGCAAATAAACATGTCTCCCCTAGTGACCACGCCCTCGCGGATCTTGGCCTCGAGCGCTCGCCCCACCCCTGGCTGGGTTCCGTAGCACCATGCACAGTCGATGTGCCGGTAACCAGCGTCTATTGCGGCCAGACACGCCGTCTCAACCTCGTCTGCGTTACCCTGTGTAACAAACAACACTGGTTTTCCTAAAGTACGAAATGTGTGGCTGCTACAGTTCTTTCGATAGGCGAATGACAAGGGAAAGAGCAGTCGACACAACTGAAGATGGTATGCGTGCAGATATCTTGATGTAACTGTTACACAGCCTTTTACATCGGTTGTACGAATTCGCATTAAAACATGCCTTTATTCGATGCATGTACAAATAGCATCAACAACAGTTATCAACGTAGTAAAACAATTATGAAAATGCAGAGTTCTGTTGCAAATGTCTGTAAAAAGTTGCACCGCCTTTGGATATATATAATTTACCAGTTATTTTGCGAAAAGCTTTATCGCGTGCCTTCGTCGCTTTGATTATATCCCACGTATTAAAGGTTTAAGGTGACTTGTTCACAGTTTATCAAAATGAGATTTTTCAACTTTTTGTCACAGATTCAAGAAATAAATGAACAATGTACGTCAGTGTGCGAAATAACGCAACTTTTATTCTTGTTTTTATACTGCAGTTCTTTAGTTCTTTAGTTCTGATGTTTATTTTTATCAATTTAAAGCATTTTATGACAAGCTTCAAAACATGCCAAAATCTGTGAACACGTCCCTTTAATGGAGGTCTCTTCACGCTATCATCCCCTTCAATTACTCGCGCATACACGTTTTTAGCAAATGACAAAAATACACGTACATACTTAAATTTTTAAAGAGCCTTCTCACCTGCTCGCCGAACACCGTCCAGGTACCAAGTCCTATGGTGGGAATCGTACCCGTGCCGTTCTGAATAGGGACCTCGAGCGCAGGGGTCGACATAGTTCTTTGGTTTAGTCCTGTGTATAAACTTTTTGACCGTGTACTGAACTTTAAAGTGTACACCCCCTGGCTTTTGAAATTTTTATCGAGCGGAAATGAATAATCTTACAGAGATAACAAATGAAGGCCTAGTTTCTGACAGCGCGTTGTATGCCTAACATTTAAATAATTTAACGAACTTAAATATTCCGCCTTATGTTTATAAACAAATATCACATGACCTACTACGGTAACACGAATTTCTCAATTAATAATATTTCTGCTGGAATTTCATTTATCATATTCTTAAAACAGGAACATCTTTAAACTGAACATCTGCAAACTAGGTCTTAACGACTCTAATATCACATATTTAATGTTTGTCTGCAGTGTCAACACTACGTTTTAGAAGGCTTTTCGTAAACATGTAGTTCAACATGTTTTACATTTACATGTTTAAACGGTATAGCAGGTACCTACGGAATACCGTTAGGGCCATCGTGTTTACACATTAAAATCGTATTTCGCACTATCGCATTGTCGCCCTCTGGATTTTAATGTGTAACCACGATGGCACTTACGGTATTCCGTAGGTACCGGTATTCGGTAGAAGACGATGATACTAGAGATCTTCCGAGTATATTTAGTGTTAGTCACGTTTAAAAAAATACATCAGTTTTGTCCCCGGGGGGGGGGGGGGAAAANCCCCCCCCCCCCCCGGGGGTTTTGTCACTCTGGATCAGCAGACGATTTATTGCATTTATCAGCGGAGGATTCCGGAGATAGTCGATGTATCACGATTGTGGTTTCGTACGAAATACAAACACAAACAATTCAATCTTGAATACTGAGCCCAGGGTGCAGGATCACGTGACTTTGTGGGGTTCACAATTAAACGTTTATGAATGTAAACACACCGGTAAGTGGTGCCTTTTTTCAAATAACTTTTTTTAAAATCTTAAGAATTTCAACTAGTGCATAAAAACAGTTTTTTATGCTGTTTATGGTAATGTAAAAAACGTCAGAATTACTTTATTGAATAAGCCTGTGTTCTTAGCCAAAAATTCAATGTGTACGGCATTCATGTACACGGTTACGCTTCACGCAACGTGAAATTTTGTCACCGATTTCAGACGTATTCAAGGATTTATTCTTAAATCTTAAGATATCGGCACAAACTTAAAGAAAAACTGTCTTTATGCGCTGAAGAGTTTTGCAAATGTTTTTCAATAACTTGAGATGTTTGTAAAAATAAAGTTCTTAACGGTGTGTCCAGCGCGTGTGTAAAACCTAAAACCACGTTGATTCTGCACCCTGGGACATGAACAATCAAGTTAAATGGTCCTTGTTAACTTATTTGTTGTCGTTTCGTCGCGACTTTGTTCTGAATTATTACAATTCTGCTACATACTGTCATGTTTAGTTTAAGCGAATGAGTTCACTGTTGTTTTAGTGTGAATAGTTTTCATTCCATCTTTATAATATCGTACGTATGACTATCGTATATCGTATGTTTGAAGTCTAACTTGAAACGTTTCATAGAAACTATGCGTTTTAATGCAAAGACGTTGGGTTACAAATAGAAAATTCCTTTTCGTTACAAATGTACAATGCAATGTAACGACTTTCCGTCACAAACAAAAAATGCAATGTAAAAAACAAACATATTTAGATGCAAACAGCCAGTTACAAGTTAATGATGCAAACAGCCAGTTACAAGTTAATGATGCAAACAGCCAGTTACAAGTTAATGAGCTGAGGCGTACTATACATAAAAAACATGGACTATTGAAACGTTTTTTCTTTCTCATCGCAAATCAGTTACCATTTTCAAACGAGTTACTATTTTCTGTTATACTAGTATATAGTTAATTTTAACTTGAATCGAAATGTTATGAGGTTAAATTGCATGTACGCATGTTTGTATGAGCTACGATATATTCTGGGTCAAGTGTAATGTGCGGTGGTTATGTCAGTTCCCCTTTCTATGCTAGACAACATGTTTCTTGCGCTTGATGAATCATAGTCGGTTCCCGACTTAGTGTCGCTTGAAAGAATGAAATCTGAAACATATTCATACAAAATATCAACAACAAGCGTATGCAATTATCTGTTCTCGTCTTTTGATTTAACTAATCGTTTAACTATTTCAATACAAAGTTGTTGTTTTTGAATGTTGCTTTGCTTTCGTGTTCTAACATGCGTCTTTAAAGAGACCTTATGTCAATGTCCTCAAAATATTTCTTCGTCGGGAACTGGAATGCTGGCCACTTCAATTTCTTATCGGCATGGTGATACATGTACATGATTTTATAAGGTAGATTTAAATGATGATTTACTGATCAATTAATTCATATCCCATACTAGACTCATTATTATATAGGCTCAAAAAGTTCACTTATAGTTTCAACAAATTTGTTTTGATATTCTATTAAAAACATTTTAAAAAAATGTGATTTTGTTCAATCATCAGAACGTGTGTAAATGTCAAGTAAGACGACACTACTAAATGTGTCGAATCTTGTGTGTGTAAAGTAAATGTAATCTTTTCCCCTAAAATAATCTCGAATTTACATTCAGTGTTAAAAACGTAGAGTTTGAATGTTGTTAGTGAGTTGTGGTCCAGTTAATACGACCTTTAGATTAAATCATAAATAATACATTGAATATTATCAACACAACATGTTATTTATGTATTGTCCTAGGTGGTAATGAAAAGGTCATAGACCGGACGGACTCGTATGACTTGAAGGAATGAACAAACACCATATTGTTGATTGAAAAAGGGCATTTATTATAAAATGCCATAAAGTCGATAAACATAGAACAGATTCGTTCCANTTTGTAAGAATTATGGCCCCTTTTTTCACTTAGAATATGCATATTATTGATAAATCTTTGTTAAAGTTTGCGTATCACCTCGAATATTTTCTTTGTCCCTTGATATATTGCTTTCATATTTTGCATACTTCTTTATTAACATGACCCCCAATCTATAAACAAGAGCAGACAACTGTAACAAGCATTTTGTAAGAATAATGGCCCTTTTTCCACTAAGTAACTTTGAATATTTTGTTAAATGTTGTGTTTACATCAACTTTACTTCTAAAGTATCAAGGCTATTGCTTTCAAACTTCAAATACTTTCTTATTATCATCAGGGTACTGTACCTGGCAAGTTGAATTTGACCTTGAACTTTGACCTTGAATGTCAAGGTCAAATTAATAAATTTTGATTAAATTGCCATAGCGTCTTTGGTAAGGATCAGATTTGATTCATACTTTGACAAAACAACAATTACCTAACATACCACAATGGACTTCACCCAAACCATCCCACACGCCACACCCCAGATATCCCCCACTATTTTTTTTCTTTTCTTATTCTCATTATTCCCCCTCTCCACCATCCCTCCAAAAAAGATTTTTTTTAAACATGGAAAAAAAACGTTTTTTTAAAATACCGTCCAACCAACCCATAATATAATCTTATTCGTTTGTGTTATGTCTTAACAAATGTTCAATAGATTGTGGAAAATATACCTGAACTCAGAATCGTCTATAATGTACCACTTCTTTAAAACATAAGCGATCAATATGTTTCAATTATGGTCCTCTTCCAGTAAGAATATGACTATATTACCTTGACCTTATTGAATATGAACAATTTCCCCATGATAGCTTACTTTATACTGTCAAGCACTTGAATAGTCGAGCACGCTGTCTTCTGACAGCTCTTGTTGTATTTTACAAGTACATACTTTGGATTAAAAGGAATTATCATAGAATCATAAAAGGATGTCAAAAAATAGTATGGCTTGTGATGAGCTCTATTTATTAATGTTCCTACCATAATTGTTTGAAATTGATAGCATTTACCTGTGGTATGCGCCATAAGTTAAAAGTGTACAAACAAAATAAACCAGTCAAAACTCAATATGCAATGCCAGCACACCTGTTTTACACTAGTAAAAATTGTATGTGTATATGGTGACACATGTTAGTTTTAGATATTGAAATATATACTTGTATCACCTTCTCAAGTCTTAAATAGTTTAGGGAAAACTTCTAAAGAAAAACATGTGATGTAGTGTTGTGCACATTTGACATTAATGTAATGATATATTTAGCTAATTTAAACTTTCTTAAAATGTTATTTAACTTGTTTATTACTTTTACTAGATTTTTTTTGTAATAATCTTGTTGACCAATTGATATCCAATCCATGTCACAGATAACTTTGTTCTTAGTTAAATCTTCAGTACTTATGTTATGCAGTTTAGGTACGTTAATTAGAAAGATACAAAGTTGCTAAATTAGTTCAATTCCCAAACACATTTAAAAGTTCTTCTTTTTCATGTGTTTTTGCGTTGTCAATGTCTAAAACATGTCTGTAAAATAGATATAATTTTACTGAATTTAAAACAAGGGGGGTAACTAGAGACAATCAGTGACAATGTACATATTGAGTTGTCTCCCTTTAACAGACTTTCTTTCAAATTGAAAACCTGGTTTTGTGACAATTTTGTCCCTTGTCTATTGTTGCATATGTTTATACTTATGTTCTATTCTATGTAATTGTGTACTTATGTTCACCAAATCATTTGTAAGAGATGTAAATGATTTACTATTGTTGCCTATGTTTATACTTATTCTCTATTCTATGTGATGTTTGATCGAGGGATGTAGATGATTTTCTATTGTTGCCTATATATTATGGGCCGGAGGCCTTATTATTGAATAAATTGAGTTGAGTTTAGTTGAGTTGAGTTGTAATGATATACAATTGTATTTATTTCTTGAAGTGTGATGTGTTGACCTATTGGTTATTTTAATGGGTAGAGCCAACACGAAATGTTAAACTTTTACAAAAAAATGCATTTAACACTTTATTAGCAGCATTCATCAGATATGAAAGTATTTTCTAAAATGTTTTTATTAAACAAATTGCACCAAAGCCCACTTATAGTGTTTAATATGTTCGTGTCAGCATTACTAGTGTTTAATAAATACAGACATCAACCATATTTCGGTAAGCATTGATAACGGTACAAAGTGTAAGTAATAATCAATTTCCTACACCAAATACTATTTTAATAGGAGTGTCTCTAATGATTTTCAATAAAAAAAGAAATGTTTGACAAAAACTATATAGTTCATATTGCTACAAGTCAGTTATATGGTATGTATCATTAAATCAACTATACCAACGTTGTCTTTTTTTCCATGCAATACTGCCTGATATTTGAAGGACCAAACTGTATACCATTTGTAGTGCACACGTAAATATGTATATGTATGAACTAGCGGACCTCACAGGCTAATATGGCAGGACACTTTATGCACATGCATTTAGCCTAGTTTTCCTCATATATGTTTACAGAGATTTTCACTGAAACTGAAGAGGTTGTTTTGGCCATATAATTTTGAATAAATATGTAAAAGTATAGTTCAAAAACATCTTACCTTAATTGTTTCTCAACTGTTAAACAATAAAACGACGAATTTTCTTATCTTTTCGTGTGTTAACAGAATTTGTCTGAATTGTTTTGGCATTGTCGCTTATTCTGTCATTTGCTATGCCACTTTAAACATTCTTTTAGCTGGGATTTAACATAATTGAGCCGCGTTCAGGGAAAACAAGGCTTCATAGACGTGAGTAAAGTGTCGTCCGAGATGAGCCTGTGCAGTCTCTCTATAGCGGAAATCCAGTTAAGGTGGAAAGTGTCGTCCATGATTAGCAGGGAGGGACTGCACAACCTATCTGGGATGTCACTACGCACATGCATTAAGCCCCGTTTTCCAAGAGCGTGACTCATATTTAATATACATTTTTGGCTTTGTGTCATTTTGTGCTACTGGTGAAAGACTAGAGTTTTGTTTCTTTATTTTGACTTTTGTTAACTTACTTATTTGTAAATATTAGTTTGTGTTATTGATTCGTATTATCAGTTGGAAATATTATGGAGATTAATGTATTTCATAAAACATTCACATATTCAATGGTTTCATTTGATAGTTTGTTTTGTTAATGCATATCAACCCATTTAGTGCTGCGCATCATACACTCACGTAACCAACGTGTACAATCGTAACATTTAACACCATTAACCTTCTTTGTAACAGAAATTCAGTTGAATTCGAATATTAAGGCGTTCAAATTAAAAAATAAACATAGCACTTTGGCGACATTGTTACAGTGCAAATAGAAGTAGGTACATGTGTTAGTGTCTTGCAAATATGAAAACGTATACAAACATGTAAATGTATAATGGAATTTAAAACGAATGAATGAAGACTTGTAATAGGCAGCAACGTGTTTCAGTTTAATAAATATATAACATCCATTTTAAGAAATCGACGTGGTATTTAATTTCTTTGTCATGTGGAATGGTGGACATATTGCCTTTTTTCCTGAATAAAGCATATATATTTGTTTGAAACGGATTGTTTATGTTGCATTACAATATATCGTGTCATTTAAAATAAATGAAACGAAAATATAGTAGATTAACTTAAAACCATTGGTGTATTTCAAGTCTTTCTTAGTTGATATTTCCATGCGACTTCGTTATCGGTCTTTGATTGAATATTTATGTAATATATAATTATATACAGACAATTGCCGTATCAATTTAAATTTATTTATCCTCATTCTCATTGATCCGGACTCTCCCATCGGTCCCTGGGTTAATTAGTTCACTTTAAGTAACCATCAAGAAGGTCTGAACATTTGTTTTTTATTGATGAATATAACGACGATCATTCGAATGTTTTCATTTATCATGTGGAAGGTAGGTTATGTTTACTCAGGAATTTTTAAATGATCATTTAAAGCACACAACGCATAATTGAATGTGTGTTTTAGCTCATCTAAGTAACAACTGCTCATTGTGAGCTATTGTGGGCACCCTATCATAATAGCTCGCCATGAGCAAATCGTTGTTATAAGTCGTGTGTCGTGCTTCGTCAACTTTAATTTAAGCTCGTAAACATTATAGGTCACATTTTTCATCACATTGTGATGCAACTTTGTAAAAAAAATTATCTTGGAATATCTAGGCCGACTTCGAATCTCGGTCACGTTGGTCCAAAAACTGTCCACATTTGCAATGACTTTGTTGTAAATTACATTACACCACGTTAATCACGTAATTAAATCGAACTTAGCTACATAGAAAGACGATATTTTAAACGAAGCTGTTTTATTCTATAAAATAGTAAACAAACGATGACAGCAAAATTGCATATAATATATTATTTAATATGTATATACTGTTTATATGACAAATTTATACCTTTACTCTGATTAATAAGACGGACTGCTAAATATTGTTTAATTATCAATACATATGAAACATGACAAAAGTCCATTTTGAAAGATTTACTGATGAATTCATCAAGATATTTTGGAAGAAGCTAGGATTAGAGATTAAGGTTCTTGGACGAGGGTGGACATTCCATCGACATTCAGCTTATAGTATGAGATACATTTGTCAATCTGCAATTAGAGCAATCAGTAAATATGAATGATACTGAGAAACCAGTAATGTATACTAATTTATGACAATTGATTGTGAATAACTGCTTAAATATTTTCAATTCTAGTAAATATTTTCAGATTTTGTCGTTTTGCGAATTTGTATTGTATAGTGAATTGCTCGTGTAATCTCATCTCATTATCATCGAATCTATTTGATCTTTTTTCCATATTAAGACGAAATCTATTAATAAATAATCGACACATTATGCAAAAATGAAAAATTGCGTAAGAAATGCTTCAACGTGTATGATAAGTACTTTCCTAGTCATTTAAGTTTTTTAGACGGACAGTGTGACGAACGGATTAAATGAAGGAGGGATTGTCAGACAGACGTACTGAATGTGTATACCAATTGTCATGATAATATCTTATGTTTTTCTCGAGTTATTTCAGCTTTTCTGACAAATAGACAGACGGATGGAAGACCAAAGGAAGGCATTGACAGACAGACATAAAACAAACGTACAGCTAATTGTGAATACATATTACTGACCACTCCTGGTGGTAAAAAAACTTCAAATAAAGCAACAAAGGTTATAGCCTTCGAAAAACTGATTTCAATGATTTGGGTTGGGTTTGTTTTAATATTTTTTGTTTGTGCAGTGTAGCCGTATATAATTAAGTCCATGTTGTGTTTAAAATTAGTTGCAAAATTAAATGTGCACGCCTCCTCTTATATTTTGCAATACTGCAAATAGCAAATGCTGATTAGAAAATGTTCAAATGGTACTAATAACCAGGATGCTGTCTTCGGTATGTCCAACAACCACTTTGCCAGTACGTGCACTGTAATATACAGACTCTGGGTGAGCTAGACCATCCTCCTCTGAAGCCAGGGTTACCATTCCTCCTCCGCCATCCATCTGGGCTACTGTGTTTGTGTCACACCAACAGACCAGCAACTGGCCTGTTTCCGACACGTGTACCCCTCTAGGACTTCGATGTGCAGAATCTTGCCATGTTGATTGAAGAATGCCATCCATAGACAATGTCAGGAGGCTGTCCTGACTAATGTCGGTTACATATATCTGTGTTCCATCGGGACTTATAGCGCACTTGTAGACTGCAAATACATGATGGAGGTATTCGCGTTAAGATGTTTATAATAAAACGGGATGTTTACTGTACCTTATACCGAGGCAAACTAGTTACTTTTAAATGCGGTTAGGCTAGTTAATCAACGTATGCTAGTACAATATGTCGCATAGAAATGTCATTAATATCACTTATCTTGACAAATGGCGATTTCAAAATATAAATTAACATATACAAATCTATAGGTGTCGTTTATTCTCAATTAGCATAGAACGACAGATAAGACACAAAAGAAGCATGATAGGAACAATAAACACATGACTTTATGCATGACCAAATTAAATATGTGCTTTGAAAGCAAGCATGCAGTTTTACTTTACACATTTTTAATATTTATTTGAAGATTGTGTTTTAATCATTTGGTGTGAGTTATTTAAATGCATAAATGAGTTGTGACAAATACAATATTTGGCACATTAAAAAAAAACTTTGTTTAAAGACGAATTTAAAATTAGTTTTTTTCCATTCATGCATACAAACCGATAACATCATGAAACGCGAATATATTCCTGATTTATACTCATATCATTGTTTTTCTGATTCAGCAGTAACAGATTCTCTGATATTCTACACATTTATCCGCATATTAAAATTCAAACATACCAGTATATTCATCTGGCGATTCTTCACCTGACGAAAGTGAAGACCAATCTTCATCAGACGAATCTTCATAGATCCTCTTTACCAGAGTACAATCCATTGTGTATTGGTACAATTCAGTAAATGATGTTATGTACAGGTTACCGTTCGCGTGTGCGATGCCATGACACCAATGATCAAAGCTAAATGTTCGACCTGTCACTATTTGTCCGTTGTTGACGCTGAGGAATGTGACTGTGCCTTTTTTACCGTCATCAACCGTAATGGCGACCTCAGTAGAGCTGATACTGCACATATCACATGGAGTGGCAGTCAGGTCTGTGTGAGAGACAACTTTGTACTGCTTATTTAGCAATTTAACGCGCTTATTTGCGAAGTCCAAAATAATAAGTTCTCCATTGGATAATTCACAAATACTTCGTATGTCACATTTATTGTTATCAGATGGAACCCGAACATTGTACAGAACTTTGTTGCTACACTTTATTAGCTTGTTGGTTGTTTTCTTCGACTGCGTTACTTCTCGTTGAAAATTCCCGATAAAAGAAAATCGCATGAGTGTTTGTTCAATATCAGGATTATTCTGAAATGAAATTGTTGGATTTGCGTTAACAGCCATTTCTTTCAAAATAGGTTCCGCTTGAGAGATATAATCTAACGAAGCTTGGTAGGCAACAAAAACGAGTTCATTGGATGTGTTTTCTTTTATTTTATGTACATCTTTAAATCGTTTGAAATCATCTAGAATTTGCGAACATGTTTCTAGATCTAACTGTAAAGACTTCTTGAGTGTGTCGTGCAAATCATTCAGTGAATTTACAGTGCTCTTCTCCAGTTCGTCGAAAATATCGTTTATTTTCTGACGATTAGCTTTAATTTCTCCATACGCTTTATCGTACGAATCTTGCAATGTTTTCAGCCAGTTATGTGCATCACCCATTGCCGTTTCGAGGTTTTGTTGAACATCGGCAATAGTTGTAGATATTTGATGAAACTCAACATGAATCTCTTCCGTTGCTTTCTCTTTTATCAGCACAACCTTGATACATTGTCTGCAATACAAAACACTCTTAATTACAAGACATAATATAGAAATGTACAATTTGTAAATGTACAAAAAAGGAAGCATCACTCTCCTATTTGTACCGCGATGATCAGTGTGCTTCGACGAAGTACAGTGTGTATAATACGTTGTTTCTACATTATGCATCAATATATCGATACAAACGAATATTTGCAACAGCTGCTTTATCATGTCATTATTGAGCCGCGCTCTGGGAAACCGGGCTTAATGCACATATATGCGTAAAGTGTCGTTCCAGATTAGCTTGTGCAGTCCGCCCCGTTTTCTCAGAGCAAGGTTCTTGGGTTATTTTTAAAATGCCATGCTCGTTTTGTTTAGATTACATTTTGACTATTCTTAATATTTAGGATCGTTCAATTTGTAAATGTCTGATGTAAATATTGTTTGTGTGATAAAAAAAAGTATAGGTAAATGCTGTTCATTTGTCCAACAATAAAACACAGCAATGAGTGATGTAGTTATTGAAATCGAAAGTAGGCCTTACGTAGGATCTACTTTCGATTTCGAGGCCTTCCAAGCGTCAATTTATGTTTCAGAGTATATTTTACAGCTAATGCTACATGAGCTTTCATTTAAATAAGTTTTCAATGTAGTTTATAATTCTGAAAAGTAAACTGTTTATATGTTTTATCTTAAGGAAATATTATCTGCATTTTTTTTCAAAAACTGACCTGTGTTCGTGAAAGTGACATAAAGAACAGCAGAGTTTACTGTGATCTTCACAAAACATCTCTATGCTGTGATCGGTGTGGTGTCGGCAGAACATCAAATCCTCAAAAGCCGTCTTTGAAATAGGCCACTTATTCGATTCTTCCCTTCCATGAGTGACGTGTCTTTTATAGAGTTGTTTATGTAAGCCGATGCAGTCGTCACAGAAGCCTTTAGAACATTGTTGACAGTAAAACAAAGCTTCCTTATTGACACTCTCCTCTGCACAAACATTGCAGCACACATCGTATATTAAATCTGATCCTTTCTCTGCCATCTTAGCGAATGATTGTCCAAAGTCCAAAATATATTGAAATTCGCATACACAGCCGTATGTGCATTTAAACCATAACACTACCAAACAAATATCGATAACCTGTTTTAAAACTACCTTATCGGCCAATACAGCGACGAGTGTAAATAAAGATTGTGTCACACGATTTTGATATTGAACTTCATGGCAGTAGATGTATATGTTTTTCATATTCTTGTTTCTTATCGCGAACAAAATGTTTAAGGACAAACTATTGCAATGATTGTGATGACTCTCACAATGCAACTTCCATTAAACTATAATGTTAACTGAACAATTTCATGTCAGGTGACGGCCTTTGACAATTTTTTTTATTTTTGGGGTGGGGGGAGGGGGTAAATCACAATGTAGCTGTACTATTTGTACAGGTGATTACTATTTGTATTATAGTACAAACTATGAGATAAAGTCAAATTTGTAAAAGAAATGTCAGTTATGAACCTTTAATCGACATTATCTGTGCCAACTTTTTTATATGGGTCTAATGGGGTCGCAGACTAGATCTACAACAATGTGTGTACATTGAACTCAGCTGAGCGCTTACGAGCCCTCGTGGCCTTCATGTTAGGACTAATAAGTAGGTTGAAGAACTATATTTATAAGTCACATAGTTATTATATATTTAAATTCGTTTAAAATGCAAAGTTTCTGTAGATAGTTATTGAGAACAAAATAATAATAAACTGCATTGATGTTCTGTTTGTACTCTTCTTAAAAATAAATTCAAATGATTGGAGAAACCATAACGCATAAATATGACTTACCTCTAACACATTTCGATACACGATTTCCCTTCTGTGATAATTTTGAACAAAAGACAAACATTTAATAGCTATAGTGATAGTAATAATACTGAAGTTTGACACGAAAGCAGGGTGTATTGATAATCGAGATTTGGAGCTGACTTATCGACACGTTGCTATAATTACTGTTGGTAGTTACTGGGCTGGAAGTCGGGATTGTCAACTGATGTGTCACTTGTCTTTGACTTCGTCCTTAATTGCCTTAAACGATTCCCTTAATGTAAAGGCACTTTCCTTAATTTGTGGAAATCATGTATCCGAAATATAACTTCATAGGTTTTGTCGTTTTGTTTTAGTCTCAAACTAAATATCAAAATGACGTCGAGCGATTGCATGGAGACGTTATGGCATTTTACTGAGTATTATTCCCTCAAAGAAAATGAATCCATTAAAATTATGAATTTGAAAATATATTTTGTACGATAATGGAAGTACAAAAAATAGTATCAAATGTAGTGTGATTGCTAGTGCAAAACTTACTTATTGCAACATTTTACTTATTGCACATAGACATTCTGATAACGAATCTGTTTATTTTATATAATTGCTTTAAAGTTTAAGGTATATAGTTGACTTTCATTGGCAAGTTCATATGCGTGCAATGTATAACAAAAACTACGTTACATGCGCCACAATGCATCTAGCATGATTAGTAAATACAATATTCGCTGGAGATCGTTCGTTTACGTAGAGTTTTGACAATAAAGAAAAAAGAAAATAAGCACTATATAACGGATACAGAAGTTTAAAATATACAAAATAGAAATACTTGTTGTAAGTTTGTAGATTCGCTCTTCTTAGGACAGTAGCTGGCATACATGTATGTATTACTAAGGAGAATGGTTTAATGTTCAATGCATATGAAAAAAGAAACGTGAGTCTTAACATTGAACACAGTCATACATTTTTGTTATTTGTATTTGCATTAACTGCTTTTAATAAGTTACTGTTTACCATCGACAAAATATGCTGATTTTTAACACCTTAATCCGGTTTGGTTTTACACCGTGGACTTAAACTATAATGAAAAGTTGAAAACACTAACTATCATTTTCGTATTTCATTTTAGGACATGGCGATAATACGTGTCTGAGATACTTTAATAATCATTAAATGTATGTGACATTTCAAGATATTAAGACGTATACGCTGAAGACATTAAATAGTTAAATGTCAATAAAATGTTCGATAACAGGACCGTTTAACACTGCCATTTACAGTAACATGACCTTTATGTTTGTTGTTCACCCAACGACTTACGCTGGTATCACTTTGACATCGTTATCAGATTCAGACAGGGTTTATCAATAACACTAGACCGGACAGACAGACAGACATACCTACAGACAGTCATTCGATCGGATGAAAGCACTGCAGTGAGTGTGTGAATTTGTAACTACATGATGGATTTTAAATTCTCAGAGAATGTGTATTGGATCTGTGTATTAGTTTGCGTCGTCGGTGAGTTATTCTTGAGATACGTATGCATACGATTATTTGACAACGTTCAATTAATATAAAGTGTATGTTGTTCTATAAAATGCGCCAAATATTTGTTAACAAATAAAACATATTCAGCTCTGTCCTTACCATCCTTCAACTTGTTTTCACGCACAGAGACGTTGCGCAATGTTTAAGTAATTAACATTGCATTGGGACAACAATTAAGACATTACTTGCAATTAAACTCCTTGTTATAAACATACCACTTATTTGAAATTAAAAATTCTCTATATATGACAGGTTCGGACTATTGTTCCATAGTCTACATACATTTAAAAACAAAGCATAAACTGTATAATGATCTTATATAAGGATATAAATTATATATTACCTTACCTATTCAACATTCATATTTGTGTTTATGAACGGTACAGGCGTTTGCTCGACGTCACCTGATTCTAGCACAGTGGGCCGCGTACGTCGTAACGCGTTCCAGATGTGTCACATGATCAACCAGTACACTGGCCGCTCGTGTCTCAGCTTCAATCCGTATGGCTGTTTCTGTGGGTACGGACAGAGAGGGAGTCAGCCCGTGGATGCAGCTGACAGGTGTGGCCACGTGAATTAATGTGACGTTTAATTCAAGTATCACATGTGTTTCACGAAATAAATTCATTCCGTTCATTTAAGTAAACCTTATTTATAAGAAGTTATTTGTGTTATATTCTATATGGACCGAGTAAGCCTATAGCTTACAACCGGTAAATAAAATATAATTTGTTATAATATAGTAGCTATAGTTACCATGACCATAATGATAATGTTTCTTCTGCAGTTTCATTTTTCCTTAACATGTTAGATATGCTAACCGTGCGACTCCTTCATTGCCGTTTTGTTATAATGTCTCTATTCAACTATTTCTCCTAAAGGTGTTGCAAGGCCCACGACGATTGTTACGGGGAGGTTCACACGGAACACCACTGCAGCTTCTGGAGCGGTCTCTTTGTGGGATACAACCACCAGTGTACCGACACCGGATGTGTGTGCAAAGGTATATGAATGTATGCGCAATCAGCCTAAGGGGTGTCATTTTATCACCATGACGTTGGGGTGTTATTCTGGCACCATGTTTAGGTGATGATATTATGTCATCATGTCTTTGGGTTGATATTCTATCTTCGTGTGACCAATGAATCCATATTACCAATAAAACACGTACTTAACCAGATATGCACTGGCTTTCATTCAGTAGTTCATATGGCAATACACGACTTCATAAATTAAGATGTCTTTTTAACCATAACAGTTGCATAATTATTAACCGAAAAAATGAATAAATATAACAGTCTTACTATTAATATGTTGCTTAAATTTCTCCTGCAAAACGTGTGCGAATTTTCGTACAACATTATTCTTGTGTTCTGTTTTCAGACGAGGCCAAGTGTGCCCGGAAGGTTTGTGATTGTGACCTGCAGCTGGCCAAGTGTCTCGCCGAGTCCGAGTTCAATCCCCAGTACCAGCACTACGACCGTAGCCAGTGCGTCTGATTCCGTCACGTGACCTTCCTTTAGGTCAAGCGATTTCTCGTTGCAATCTCTAACTGTATCACAAAAACCTCAGCATGTTATAAGCAGAGTATTATATAATACGTACTACTCGGATACTAGTAATTGGCTTCAGGATTTCCGTTATACATTTGTTAATGGATGTGTACACGAATGTTCTTCTCGGCCAGCTAAGTAACCAGTGGAATGTGAAAGGAGGGATACGAAACTTGAATTGACATACACGATATATAACGTTGTTTTGATTCTTTTCAGTTTGTTGTTTTATCTCCTGATCATAAATCATACGTATAGGACTGCTTGCCTATCATAAGAAATATGTATAAACATGCACACACACTTCTATTTATTATTTATTAGTTAGTTTTTATATATAGCTGTTCAAGACTCAGAATTGTCTGTATATTGTATGTGAGGTTGATTTGTGAAATTATGAATACGTATTTCATATGCGTGCTTAAGTAAGTAATATTGTTTCTTGGTACGAAATAAATGAAGTTTTGATAATAATCGATGTGTTTCATTTAAAATCCTTAAATACAAAAGACGATATTGCAATGTTTAAATATTTGCATATGCATTTACATATACATATATTGTTACAGTGATTTCTTCAGCTTATCTTTATTGAATGAGTCTATTGAATCTCTATTATAAATGAGTCGCGCTCTTTGAAAAAGGGGGTTAAATGAATTTGCGCACAGTGTCGTCCCAGAACGGCCTGTGCAGTCCACACAGGCTAATCAGGGACGACACTTTCCGCCTAAACTGGATTTTCGTCAAGAATAGTCTTCCTTTAAACAACAATTAAATACAATCGGAAAGTGTCGTCCCTGATTAGCCTGTGCGGACTGCACAGGCTTATCTGGGAAGACACTTTACGCACGTGCATTAAACCCCTTTTTCACAGAGAGCGCTCCAAATATAACATGTCGGTGTATGGCCTTTTCGACCAATTCTGGGGTCATGTACATGAAGACTCTAGACGTAACGTATGCAGATAACCAGTAATATTTAATATATTAAATTGTCCCATTTATCGGGCATGCACTTATATACTCGAGTAGTATATTGATAAAGTACGGTGTTGATTATATGTATTCATTTAAGTCAACGTTGACGACGACGGAAGTTTATATGTTAAAAAATAAGGTTATATTGTACACAATGTTGTTGAGCAATGATAATGGTGCTTTTATTCCAGATCATTTTACATTTCAAAATACAATATCAAATAATGTATACTGCAAGCGAAGGCAACCGCCGACTTTGAAATATATTAGCGCGCGAAAAAGAGAAGTATGCTACTTAAATCATAGTGAAATTTAATGAACTTATTAATTCATATAAAAATGTCACGAAACATCACAACATGGATGTTAAGTATCTGTGTGTTTTACTGATACATACTTTTGACTTAAAAATATGACTGCTGATGAGTTCTTTTTATTGATGGTATAATACTTGTTTGAAATTCATAGAATTGCCAAAAAGGCGTTATGTTTACAATATATTGAAGTGTATAGACAAAGTAAAACTCCGCACTCATTACAAGCACATCTGTTTTTGACTCGTGCATTGCACGAAAAAATGCTAACAATAATTCATTTTAGATATTTACTATACATTGTAATTTATTTTTAAAACTTACCTAAATTTCTAAAGGAAAACTTCACATTGCACACATGTGATTCAGTGTTGTGAACATTTGACATTTATAGGTTAAATGATTTCTTATTGGGCATGTATCATAAAAGTTTGTAGAACATCCTTAAAATATGATACAATAATAACATTTACTAATTTTGTTTTAAAATAACCCTAATATGACCAATTAATATCCAACGCTTGTCACTGATGACGATGTTCTTGTTTGTTTCATAAATATTATTCCATGATACTTTTAGGCAGTTAGATTATGTGATTCAGAAATATGCAATGCCGCTTAATAATTTAGCCGCGCTCTGGGATAACCGGGCTTAATGCATGTGTGTAAAGTATCGTCCCAGATTAGCTTGTGGTTTCCGCTTGTATGGAATTTTTCGTTTAGATGAAGGGTCTTCTTAACGAAAATCCAGTCTTCATGAAAGTATCTTTCAATACAATACTTTATCTACATGCATTAATTCTGTTTTTTATTTCTTGAGCGCGACTCAATTGCGTTTTCCAAATACTTGTGTGAGGTATGTTTGTTCAATTGTTTTGACTTTATCATTAATTATACATACGCTTAATATGTCTATATTTAAGTAATGTTCAGACATCAACAATATTTCGGTCAACCTTGATTACGGTTCAAAGTATAAATGATACTATAACTTCGCAAACATAAAATTAATGTTATTAGTAGTGTCATATATGACTGTATTTTTACTGGGTTATCAGACACTTATAACTGTGCTACATTTGATATTGTATACTTCAATTATTCAGTAAATTTCATGAAATAAACGTTGCACTAGTAATCCATGTATGCGCTGTATAACCATAAAACTTTGCCTGATATTGGAAGGACCAAACTGTTGTAGGGAACATGTACATATGTTAATGTGTGAACTGGCGTGCCATTCTGGTCAGAAGGAAATGCATATCCTTGAACGTGCTAGCAACGACTTGATACCAGTTAACAAATATGATGATTCGATGATTGGAAACAACTAAATGTGTCGTGTTCTGAGAACACTGGACATCATGCATGTGCGTAAAGTGTCGTCCCAGATTAGCCTGTTCAGTCCGCACAGGCTAATCAGGAACGACACTTTCCGCCTAAATTGGATTTTTGCTAAGAAGAAACTTCATTTAAACGAAATATGTCATAAAAGTGGAAATTGTCGTCCCTGATTAGCCTGTGCGGACTGCAAAGGCTAATCTGGGACGACACTTTACGCACATGCATACTGCCCAGTTTCCTCAGAACATTTCCTGTCTTGCTTATTTCCAAACAAAGATGTTTAAACATTATCAGATGGAATCATTATCAAATCACTTGAAATATATTGTTGTGGTAACGTTGGTGCTGACTTTTGTTCAAAGACAATGATGATTTTTATAATTCACCACTTCAGAATGATGATTTTAGGTAAGTTATGCTTTATATCGTCCGTATGTTTGAATTGGCATTAAGATCTAAAAATGAGAACTCGAATTGTGCATTGGATCAAACTGCGCAATAGTGTGACCCACTTGTCGGATCATCCACACAAGGGAGGTTACATAATTTGATCATGTCGTGATTACCTACTATCACACATTGAGATTCATATATTATTATATATTAAACAATTCATACCAATCGATATTGCCTTGTCTTTATTGTTGAGTTGTTTTTCTTTTCGTTTTTTTTTTCTCGTAATTTTGTTAACGGAGAAACGAAATGTTTACTGTAAGAATTTAACGCCATCTATGTCTTATCCGGATATTGCGATGTTTTTGTATAAGCCAATTAAGATGGCGAAACCGTTTTCAAGTCCAATTGCAATATCCGGATCTGACACAGGTGGTTTATACTTTGTGAACATAAAGCAAATGCGTTTGTTTCTGTGAGAACACAGCGCATTTGTTTTTTTGTTCATTGCAAAGAAACTATGCGTGCTATTTGTTTTATTATATATCGTGTTGCTGTACTTCTACATTTAAAACAGATAGTAGCCCATTTTTTAATAACCATACCTTCAGACTAAAAATCTTAAAATTTAAAACTACCCTGACGATACTTTGTCAACCAGGTTACCTTGTCCACCAGGTTACCTTGTCAACCAGACTACCTTGTCAACCAGGCTACCTTGTCAACCAGGTTACCTTGTCAACCAGGTTACCTTGTCAACCAGGTTACCTTGTTACCATTGGTTGGTATATAAACACCACAAAAACGTTCATTTCATATAACAATACCATTAACAATATGTATATTAACAATTAATATAAATTATTATAAGCACATTTCAATACAGATTTTAACATTTTCAAAATTCGAGACGATTTGTATCGAGTATACTGCGGTGTCGTCTGCTGCTGACTTTCTCACTTCCGGCAGTCCACGATTTGGACTTGACCCGGAAGTGACGTAGGTCCGCGCAGTGATCAAGGTGCAACATGGGAGTATAGCTATGGGGGTCGCATAGGTCACCGTGGGATTCATAGAAGGATTTGTATCCGCCGAGGAGGAGGTATATTCCGGGAAGTTTAATTTTGGGTAATGATCCTGATTCAAGGCTCGATCCTGACTGCGAAGGTGTCGGTACATTCTTGGTCCGCGCTCGGACGAAAATTCACAATGGAAGATGAGCACGTGACGTTTCTCTGGTGTCGTCTGGGTCTCGAGGAGACTGTTTACAGCGTCCCTTGTGTACATGTTGACTGCGCCGCGGATGTGAACTTCTTCAAACTCGTACGGATATCGACAGTCCACGATTGTCACCTTATGCAGGCGATCACTGTACACTCCATTCAACACTTCCGCCATCGTGTCTGCGCTGATGGATTTGAGGTCGCTGTGTTTACCGGAGATTGTGGGAAGTGTGTAGTCCCGTGATCCATCGGCTATCAGGTCTCGTGATTCCAGACGCTCAACGGCGGTTATGATGTCATCAGTTGGAGGAGCTTCCGTTATAACGTCATCGCTTTTAGATTTCTTCTTCAACGGCGACTCTGCTTCATCGACGTCGACTGGACGCTTACCCGAGAAGAGACTCTTTCTGGCAACGGATGTAAGAGAAACACAGCGTTTGCGTGACGGAAGTTTGATCTGAAATGAAGAAAAAAGATTATAGTTATATGGCAATATGTCATTAATATTGTGATTAACATTAAGTAAAAAAAATGATTACATATACATTCAGTATAATACTTTTCTGTAACAGAACGGATTAAAAACCGGATTAAAAAAATCCTTTCCTTTGTTTCTGACCAATTAAGCAATATGTGTATATGTTTTACAGCGATGAGTTCCTATGAAATTTATAAGATTATATACGTACGGATAATTTNAACTTTCTCAGTCCCGGCGGTCCACGATTTGGACTTGACCCGGAAGTGACGCAGGTCCGCGCAATGATCTAGGTGCAACATGGGAGTATAGCTATGGGGGTCACATAGGTCACCGTGGGATTCATAGAAGGTTTTGTATCCGCCGTGGAGGAGGTACACTTCCGGGAAGTTCAGTTTCGGGTAATGATCCTGATTCAAGGCTCGATCCTGACTGCGAAGGTGTCGGTACATTCTTGGTCCGCGCTCGGACGAGAATTCACAATGGAAGATGAGCACGTGACGTTTCCCTGGTGTCGTCTGGGTCTCGAGGAGAGTGTTTACAGCGTCCCTCGTGTACATGTTGACTGCGCCGCGGATGTGACCTTCTTCGAACTCGTATGGATATCGACAGTCCACGATTGTCACCTTATGCAGGCGATCACTGTACACTCCATTCAACACTTCCGCCATCGTGTCTGCGCTGATGGATTTGAGGTCGCTGTGTTTACCGGGGATTGTGTGAAGTGTGTAGTCCCGTGATCCATCGGCTATCAGGTCTCGTGATTCCAGACGCTCAACGGCGGTTATGATGTCATCAGTTGAATGAGCTTCCGTTATGACGTCATCGCTTTAAGATTTCTTATTCAATGGCGACTCTGCTTCATCGACGTCGACCGGAAGCTTACCCGAGAAGAGACTCTTCGTGGCAACGGATGTGCGTGATAACAGAGTTTGCGTGACGGAAGTTTCATCTGAAATGAAGAGAAAATACAATATGCAATATGGCAATTTGACAAAACATTGCACGTGTAATAGTATAACTTGAGATATTGAATTGTTTAATTATCTACTGAAATTGAATATCAAAATGACGTTGATTGTTCGTATTGAAAAGTTGACATCTATTTTACTAAGATGTATCTGCTCAAAGAAGACAAATACATTTAAAATTTAATTAAAAAAAATAATCTATAATTTAAGTTCATAAATGTTTGCCAATACACCACTTAACCAATAGTACAGATATACGTTTGGATGACGAAATTGATTATTTTTTATATGTGTTAAAGCGCACAATGTATGAAAACAACTACGCAGCATGCGTCGCATCTCATTAAGCATGGTACAGGGAATAGTATATTCGCTAAAAACAGTTGACGCTAAAGACGCTTTCTTAACGACCAATCAGTCACTTTTCAAAGATACTTAATAAAAAGGCAATGCAAGAAGTAGTGGCGTTTTATAAGCTGATGAAGAAGTTAAAAATACTAAACAACGAAAACTCGAACGTTTTAAAACAATCTAACACAACTGAACATCAACTGGAATATAACAAAAATGATAATGGGATATGGCTGAATGAATATGAAAGACGAAAACGTGAGTATTAACATTCAACACAGTTGTTGTATTTTTTTATTTTATTTCTTCCCATGAATTTATCCGTATAATTGTACATGAATGTGAGTCATCGACAAAATATTATCGATGTTTCTTGTATCATTCGTGTTGGTTTTGCAGCGTAAACTTTAACTTTACCAACAACCATTTTCGCAATTCTTTTTTAGCAAATTGAGATCATGATAGGCATCAAAGGTATCTGACAATTCAAGATATTAAGGCATACATACTGACGACATTTAAATAGTTCATTCATTCATAGTTTATTGGCAATCCGGCATTCTGCCTTTGGCCGAGAAAATATATACAACAGAAATATGGCCAAGACAGGGAATCATACAATATAAAATATTTAAGGATAAACAAATATGAAAATCAAAATACGGTTGCACAATAACAAATAACATGTAAGACAATGTAATACATTCACACATAGTGTGATGTCAATAATAAGTCAGATTAGAGGCCAGTTTAATACTGCCAGAAACAGTTTATTGACCGTATGTTTGCGGTAGTTCAACCATCTCTATACGTATTTATATCTTGTGTGATTGAGACATCGTTATCAGATTCAGACTAGGTATATCTGTAATCCACGATTACTTATTTTATTCACATAGTGTGCATATTGTAGAAATAAACGAAACGAAACGACGACAAGACAGACGGACAGACAGACAGACGATAGTGGGAACACTCTGGGAATGTTTGAAATTGTGAAAACAATGGTGTTATATTTTAATACTCGAGAAGGCGTTATATTTGATCTGATTATTAGTATTCATTGTCGGTCAGTTGTTCATTTTATACACATACATACGGTTATTTGTCGAATGGTATTTTGAAGTTTGTGTTGTTGTAAAAAACGCATCCTGTACTTAGTAAATAAATTTAGTTAATAAAATTAAACATATACAGCTCTCTCCTGACCATCAGTTGGATTGTAACTTTACTTATATATAGATGTTGCGTATTTTGCAGACCAAAGCAAATAGCTTATCTCTTTAAAATAGAACTCGTAAAATACACACCACCGAAAGAAGCGGCAAATGGCATTTATGAAAAATATTATTTTTTTAACAAACATGGTATTTATGTATTTTATTTATAATTTTATGTAAAAAGTATAAATCAAAACAATATTTTTAAGCATATTTGTAATTGAAAAATGCCAATAAAGACTATAATTACATAAGTGGAAAATACACATGTACGTGTACCATAATGTGTCCGATATTCCTGACTAAGGTTGAAGAGGCTGTTCCTATGTACAACACAAGGTGGACGCTAATTAGACTGGGTTTATAAGTTATATGTGAGCAGGTCAGACAGACTGACAGACGATCGGGGGGATTGAACAAACTGTATATATATCATGTTATCAGCGAACCAACTGTATGCTTGATTTATTTACTATTTACTTTTAACATGATAAAATGACCACAAATACACATTTGGAGTTGATATCCATATAAGTTGAAGAAGTTTATTAATCTTATACCTCAAAATTTATAAATTTCATGTACAACAACAATCATCACCATTCCAAGAAATTCTGTTTCTAAACTTTAATTTTCTATAATTTTATATTTATTTATTTAGCAATTGCAAGCAATGTCTGCACGCGTACAATCAGCTATATACACAAAAACGTTCAGCAAAATACATTTTAATCCCAACGACAGTAATTGAGCAGAAACACTTTTTTATCAACCGTAAGTGTGACCCTTCTTGTCCCAGATGCAATCTCGTCCACATGCAAGCGTGCAACATGTATATATCCAAAGTTTATCAATATTAGACCAGGCAAACCAAAGTTATTGACTGGCGAATACAAACTGTTTATTTTAAATTATTTAAATGTGCATGATTCTGCTAAAGTGAAGGTCAGTTTTATGAATCGCGGTCGCTGACCTCGCATTATGATCTAAAATACATATGGGACTTATCAATTGAATGTCTGTAGAATAGTTACAGAGAAATTTACTTGCAAGTGAAAATATATACCAGAATTGTATCGTGTACACAAACCTTAACTTGACCTATCAGTATAAAAAGGCATACTATTGTAAGTATCAAATCGCTTACAAATATGAAATATGACTTAAGTCCACTCTAAAGGATTTCCAGCCCGATTCTTTCAGGTATTTTGGAAAAGGTCATTTCATAGTTAGAATAAACAAATCATGCTTTTATTACCAACTCCTTGTCGATAACACGTCGGATGTGTTTCTTGTGTTGTTGGTTTTAAAATCATGTGTTTGTGCAGTGTAGCCGTATATAATAAAGCATATGGTGTCTGTTGGGTTTTAACTTAGATATACAAAATTGCACGCCTCTCCTAAGGCTTTTCGGATACATTGCAGTACTACCAATAGCTAATGCTTACAAGGTATTTGTCAAATGGTACTAAAAACAAGGATGCTGTCACTAGTTTGTCCAACAATCACTTTGCCAGTACGTGCACTGTAATATACAGACTCTGGTTGAATTAGACCATCCTCAGCTGAAGCCAGGGTTACCATTTTCCCTTCACCATCCACCTGCGCTACTGTGTTTGTGTCACACCAACAGACCAGCAACTGGCCTGTTTCAGACACGTGCAAACCTCTTGGATTTTCATGTACAGATGTTGATTGGAGAGTGCCATCCATAGACAATGTCAGGAGCTTGTGGTGACTATTGTCGTTTACATATATCTGTTTTCCATCGGGACTGATGGCGCACTTGTAGACTGGAAATACATTATGATGGTATTAGAGTTAAGAATTTTTTATAATGAGACGGGACCTTTAATGTTCATTATAACGAGGTAAACTAGTTACTTTTAAATGCGATTAGGCTAGTTAATCAACGTATGCTAGCACAATATGTCGCATAGAAATGTCATTAAAATCAGATATCTTGACAAATGGCGATTTCAAGATATAAATGAACATATGAAAAGTTATATGTGTCGTATATTCTCAATTATAACAACAGATAAGACAAAACAGAAGCACGCATGATAGGAACAATAAACACATGGCTTTATGAATGACCAAATTAAATATGTCCTTTGAAGGCAAACACGGACGTTTTACATGACGCGTGTTAAATATTTATTTGAAGATTGTGTTTTAATCATTTGGTTTGAGTTATTTAAATGCGTAAATGAGTTGTGAAAAATACAATATTCGGCACATTTAAAAACAACTATGTTTAAAGACGAATTAAACATAAGTTTTTCCAATCATACATGCAAACCAACAACATAAATTCATCATGAAACGCTAGTATATTCCTGATCTATACTCTTATCCTTATTTATTTTTCTGATTCGGAAATAACTGATACTCTGTTATTCTACACATTTATCCGAATATTAAAATTAAAACTTACCAGTACATTCATCTGACGAATCTTCGTAGATCTTCTTTACCAGAGTACAATCTATTGTGTATTGGAACAATTCAGTATATGATGCGATGTAAAGATAACCGCTCGCATTTGCGATGCCATCACACCTATGTTTAATGCTGAATGTTCGATCTTTCACTATTTGTCCATTGTTGACACTAAGGAATTTGACTGTGCCTGTTTTACCGTCATCAATCGTTATGGCGACCTCGGTAGGGCTGATACTGCACATATCACGTGGAGTGGCAGGCAGGTCTGTGTGAGAGACAACGTTGTACTGCTTATCTAGCAATTTAACTCGCTTATTTTCGAAGTCCAAAATAATAAGTTCTCCATTGGATAATTCACAAATACTTCGTATGTCACATTTATTGTTATCAGATGGAACCCGAACATTATACAGAACTTTGTTGCTACACTTCAATAGCTCGTTGGTTGTTTTCTTCGACTGCGTTACTTCCCATTGAAAATTCCCGATAAGCGAAAATCGCAAGACTGTCTGTTCAATATCAGGATTATTTTGAAATGAAATTGTTGGATTTGCGTTAACAGCCATTTCTCTCAAAATAGTTTCCGCTTGAGAGATATTATCTAACGATGCTTGGTAGGCAACAAAAACGAGTTCATTTGATGTGTTTTCTTTTGTTTTAGGTACGTCTTTGAATCGTTTAAAATTGTCTCTAATTCTTGAACATGTTTCTATATTTAACTGTACAGATTTCTTGATTGTGTCGTGCATATCATCCAGCGAATGTACAGTACTTTTCTCCAGTTCGTCGAAGATATCGTTTATTTTCTTACGATTAGCTTTAATTTCTCCATACGCTTTATCGTGTGAATCTTGCAATGTATTCAGCCAGTCATGTGCATCACCCATTGCCGTTTCGAGGTTTTTTTGAACATCGGCAATAGTTGCAGATATTTGATGAAACTCACCATGAATATCCTCCGTTGCTTTGTCTTTTATCAGCACAACCTTGATACATTGTCTGCAATACAAAACACTCTTAAGTACAAGACATAATATAGTAATGTACAATTTGTAAATGTACACAAAAGGAAGCAACACTCTCCTATTTGTACCTCGATGATCAGTGTGCTTCGACGAAGTACAGTGTGTATAATACGTTGTTTCTACATTATGCATCAATATATCAATACAAACGATTCTTTGCAACAGCTGCTTTATCATGTAATTATTGAGCCGCGCTCTGGGAAACCGGGCTTAATGCATATATATGCGTAAAGTGTCGTTCCAGATTAGCTTGTGCAGTTCGCCCCGTTTTCTCAGAGCGAGGTTCTTGGGTTATTATTAAAATGCCATGCTCGTTTTGTTTTGATAACATTTTGACTATTCTTAATATTTAGGATCGTTCAATTTGTAAATGTCTGTTGTAAATATTGTTTGTGTGATAAAAAGGTATAGGTAAATACTGTTCATTTGTCCAACAATAAAACACAGCAATGAGTGATATAGTTATTGAAATCGAAAGAAGGCCTTACGTAAGATCTACTTTCGATTTCGAGGCCTTCCAAGTGTTAATTTATGTTTCAGAGTATATTTTAAAGCTAATGCTACATGAGCTTTCATTCAAATAAGTTTTCAATCTAGTTTATAATTCTGAAAAGTAAACTGATTATATGTTTTATCTTAAGGAAATATTATCTAGATGTTTTTTCAAAAACTGACCTGTGTTCGTGAAAGTGGCATAAAGAACAGCAGAGTTTACTGTGATCTTCACAAAACATCTCTATGATGTGATCTGTGTGGTGTCGGCAGAACATCAAATCCTCAAAAGCCGTCTTTGAAATAGGCCACATATTCGATTCTTCCCTCCCATAAGTGACGTGTCTTTTATAGAGTTGTTTATGTAAGCCGATGCAGTCGTCACAGAAGCCTTTAGAACATTGTTGACAATAAAACAAAGCTTCCCTGTTCACACTCTCCTCTGCACATACATTGCAGCAAAACTCGTATGTTAAATCTGATCCTTTCTCTGCCATCTTAGCGAATGATTTTCCAAAGTCCCAACTATATTGAAATTCTCATACACAGCCAGAGGTGCATATAAACCAAAACACTAGCGATCAATTGTCGATAACCTGTGTTAAAACTACATGAACCGTATCGGCCAATACAGCGGCGAGTGTAAATAAAGTTTACTCCACACGATTTTGACATCAATATTAATTGAAATGTATCGATTTTATTTATAACCAACCGAAACTAGAATACTTCAGAATGTTTACGACTGAATTCGCGCATGAAAAAAAATCAAATGAGATTGCATGAGATTGAATTAAAGGGACTGTCCAACAGATAAAGCGTCGCACGACGCGTAACGATTTTTTTTTTGGAAACTACCAGAATTGCTTATATAGCTAAAAAAATACATCCGCTAAAATCATGAGCGTGGATGGTCGAGTGGTCTAAGCGGGTAGCTTTTTACTCCAGGAATCCAGGGGTTATAGTGGTTTGAGCCCTGTTGAGGGTTAATTTTTTTCTTTTTCTTTTAAAATTGTATTCTTTTTTTTTAAAAGAGATTTTAAGTTCAAATGTTTAAATTTATCAATATAAAGCATTTAATGACAAGCTTCAATACATGCCAGTCGGCCCCTTTAATA
>VMBQ01001344.1:45892-56997 GCA_007657795.1 Dreissena rostriformis
AAAAAAAAAAAAAAAAAAAAAAAAAAAAAAAAAAAAAAAAAAAAAAAAAAACACCAATTGATTGTAGAAACAATAACAATAACGCATTAATAGAAGTAACCTCGAACACATTTTGATACACGATATCCCTTCTGTTATACTTAAGAGCAAACGGCAAACATTTAAATGCTAGAATGATAGTAATAATACTGAAATTTTAACCAAAAATCAAGGTGTATTTTTATTCGAGATGTAGGGTAAAGTATTTGCATCTTCGCTAATTGACGGGTCGTTGTAATAACTGAAGGTAGTTACTGAGCTGGGATTCGAGCTTGTATCTACCTGATGTGTCGCGTGTGAAAAACGAGTCGCTAACAAAACGCCGAGTGTCTTTGACTTCGTCCTTAAATGCCTTAAACGCTTCCACTTACTTAAAGACACCTTCCTAAATGTGTAGAAAACATGTTTCCGAAATATTACTACAGAGATTGTGTCGTGTTATATTAGTTTCAAACTAAATATCAAAATATCGCTGATCGATTGCATGGCGACGATATCAGCCTTTTAACTGATTATTATTCCCTCAAACAAAACAAATACATAAAATATTAATTTATGGAATTCAAAATAGTATAATAATGGAAGTACACGTTTTAAGTTCCAACTAAAAAAGTGCAGAAAATGGTATCAAATGGAGTGTGATTGCTAGCACATTTCACTTATTTCACATAGAATTTCTGATACCGATTTTTGTTTTATTTTATATATTTGTTTTTATTTTTAAGGTGAATAGTTGACTTTCATGTGCATGTATAACACTAACAACGTTACATGCGCCACAGCGCATCTGGCATGATGAAGTAAATACAAGATTCGCTGGAGAGAGTTTGTTTACGTACAGTTCCGACAATGATTAATGATAATTAACAAACAAGAACAATTAAAGAAAATTAATGGCTTTATAACGGATACGAAGTTAAAAATATACAGAATAGAAACATTTTTTGTACGTTTGTAGACAGGCGTCTCAAAAGACAATATACTGGCATGAATGTATTCATTACTAAGGAAAATGGTATACGGTTTAATGCATATGAAAAAAATAAACGTAAGTCTGAACAATGAACACAGTCATATATTTTTGTTATTTAATGTTATCATTAACTGATCGTAATAATTTAATGTGGGCCATCGACAAAATATAATGCTTTTTAACAGTAAAATCCATTTTGCTTTTACACCGTAGACTTCAGCTATACTGAAAACACTCACTACCATTTTCGTTGCTCTTTTTAGCACATGGGGATAATATTATAATCATAATTTAAGGTATGTGACATTTCAAGATATTGAGTAATATACGCTGAAGACATTAAATAGTTTAATGTCAATAAGATGTTCGATAACAGGTCTGTTTAACACTGCCATTAACAGTAGCATGACCTTTATGTTTTTGGTAGTTAACCTAACTACTTACGCTGGTATCACTTTGACATCGTTATCAGACTCAGACAGGGTTTATCACTTACCCTAGACCAGACAGACCAGACGGACAGATAGATAGACATTCGAGCGGATGAAAACACGGCGATGAGATTGTAAATTTGTAACTAAATGATGGATTTTAAATTATCGGGGAATGTTAATTGGATCTGTGTATTAGTTTGCATCGTCAATGAGTTATTCTTAAGATAAGTATGCACACGATTATTTGAAAACGTTTAATATGAAGTGTGTGTTGTAATATCAAATGCGCCCTGTATTATTAACAAATTAAACATATAAAGCTCTGTCCTCGCCATCACTCGAGTGGATTGTACATACACAGACGTACCGCAATATTTTAGTAATTAAAATTGAATTGGAACAATATGTAAGATACAATTTGCAATTAAAATCCTCGTTATAAACCTACGACTTATCTGTAATTACGAATTACGAAGTATTAATAAATGACAGGTTCGAACTATATAATTCGAATACTGTACATACGTTTACAAACAAAGCATACATTGTATAATGATTTTATATAAGGATACATAATAAATTATCTGATATTCCAACATTTACAATCGTTTCTATTTACGGTACAGGCTTTTTCCCGACGTCACCTAAGGCTAACAAAGTGGGACGCGTACGTCGTAACGCGTTCCAGATGTGTCACATGATCAACCAGTACACGGGCCGCTCGTGTCTCAGCTTCAATCCGTACGGCTGCTTCTGTGGGTACGGACAGAGGGGTAGTCAGCCCGTGGACGCAGCTGACAGGTGAGACCGAGCGGGTTAATGAGACGTTTAAAAAATCGATAATATGCTTCACAAAAAAAAACGTATCATTCTGTGTGTTTTAGTTAAAACTTTAACTATTTTATGACCAAAGTCAATTAGTTTTATCTAAAAAAAGCTATCTTAATGAATTGTTTAATGTGGGCCGTGACAATTTTTATAATATGAGACCGAATACGACAATAGCTCGCAACCGATCACGTAATAAAACTTATTATAATTTAGAAGATAGTTACCGTGTCAATGTTTTAAATAATTTCTTTCATTATAATGTGTATGCTGTTTCATTTTTTTTTCTAAATGTGTGCGCATTGTGTACCAATTTATTGTTTATAAAGTAGATTTTTATAACGTCCATTTTTTTGCATTTTTTTAATATATTATACCTTAGTGTTTCTTGATAATTTATCTTTCAAACTATTCTCTTCTCTCCCGCTGAAGGTGTTGCAAGGCCCACGACGACTGCTACGGGAAGGTGCACACGGAGCACCACTGCAGCTTCTGGAGCGGCCTCTTTGTGGGATACAACCACCAGTGTACCGATACCGGATGTGTGTGCAAAGGTATAAACATGAATTCGTATCAAACCTAACGAGGTGATATTATATCACCGATCCCGGGATGATATTCTATCACCATGTTTAGAGGATGATATTATATCACGATGCCTTTTAGGGCGATATGCGTTCTTAATGTGACCCAAATATCCATATTGCCATGAAAGCACATAGTTAACCAAATATTTACTGGCTTTCATTAGGTAATACATATGGCAGTACACGATCGCATAAATGCAGATGTCTTTTTAACCATACTTGTTGCGTAATTATTAACAACACACTGTTTGTTTCATACACAATCTTTTGCTTACATTACAACTGCAAAACGTGTTCGAATGTACAACATTATTCTTGTGTTCTATTTTCAGACGAGGCCAAGTGTGCCCGGAAGGTTTGTGATTGTGACCTGCAGCTGGCCAAGTGTCTCGGCGAGTCCGAGTTCCACCCCCAGTACCAACACTACGACCGTAGCCAATGCGTCTGATTACGTCACGTGCCTTTTCTTTGGGTCACGCGAAATCTCGTTGCAATCTCTAACTGTATCACAAAAACATCAGCGTTTTATATGCAGTGTATAATGTATACGAACAATTCTGGTTATAGACATTGGACTCGGGATATGCGTTATACATTTGAACATAGATGTACAGTACATGAATGTAGTTTTGCCAAGCACGGTTACAAGTAAAATGTGTGACCAGCGATGCGATATTTGCATTGATAAATTACGTTGTTTTATACTATATTAAGTATAAAGTTGCTGTTGATAGATCTGCCTACACTTTCCAACGTGTTGTTTTTTCTCCGCACTTCAAAGCCTGCGTGCAAGGGACTACTTGCATCTCAAAATATTTATTTATAAACATCCATTAACATTTCAATTAAGTATTTTAGTGTTTATATCTTGCTGTCCAAGAGTCTTAATTGTTTTTGTTCATATCTGTGTGGTTTCTCTTTAAAATGATGACGACGCATCTTCACGCCCATGCTAATGTTTTTCTTAGTACGACATTAATGAAGTAGTAAACGATGTGTTCCATTAACAGCATTCAATTAATTACAAAACAAAAAACAGGCAATGATTTTGTAATAAATGCGTATACATATACATGTATTGTTGCAGTGATGTCTTCAGATGATTTGTATTGAAAATAACAATAAATCCAAATACGACAAGTCGGTGTATTCCTTTTCGCAAATCTCGTGCTAGATGCACATGAAACTTCTAGACTTTACTCCAACATTGATATAATAATACATAACCTAAAATATCAGATAATCGCTAATATGCTCGATGATTTCATTGATTAAGTACAGCAAACCACACATAGATACCGTTTTGATTATTTGAAGTCGGTTTGGTCAACGTTGAATACGGAAATGTTATTGTTTAAAAATATTGTAGTGTAAAAAAGTGGTTGATATGTGATAATGGTAAATATATTCGAGCATGTTTGATATCTTAAACAAAAGTATGAGTCTAGTTCAATAACTTGACTTATCAAACTGTATTACATACTGTATAATGCTTTATATACCGCCAACCTATTTAGATGGCATTTACGATTGACATTTAATTTTCATTCACAATAATGATATTTTTATATAAGTGTTTCAATATAATGTTAGTCAAAGTCATATTGTTTATTAGCATATTTATAATTGAACATTATTAACGAATATTGTAATCACACACGTATACAACACTCGTGTACGTGTATCATATCGTGGCTGAAATTCTGACCTAAATTGGAGAGGTTGTTCTTTTATCAATCATACGATTGACGCAATTCAGACTTTGTTTAATCTGAGGGCAGGTCAGACAGGCTTAAAGACGATTGGGGGGGGGAGGGGAGGTGGCTGCACAAAATGCGATAAACAGATCCTGTTATTATCAAACTAAATATATGCGTGATTTATGTATAGATGTATGCATGCGTGTCCTGGATTGAAGTAGCTGCCTCTATGTACACAACGCCGCATCACGGATTGTGTTGCTCAAATTTGATTAACGTGAAATTATTATTGAAGTACACGAATGCATATGTCCGATATATAGCACATTATACATACTTGGTAGTTAATTAGGTATATTGAGGAACAACGGACAAGTATAATAAATATCATAAGTAATTAAATCATAGCAATGTCGCTAAGGATGAAACAGAAATTCAAGAAAGGTTATTTATTCGTGTAGTTCACGATGCAATGTTTTACGGCCTTTCGTAATCCGAGGTGTTAATGACATTAAAGCGAGGTTCATGAAAGTAGTACGAAGCGTTACCGTCATAAACATTCAAAGGCACACACTTACAACACACGGCCTTCACACAAATATCAGCAATGATAAACTTTAGATATTACAGTTTCACTTGTCACCCTTGAACAACGCCTCAGAGTGTTCTGCAGATCAAGCGATCCAGCTTGACCCAAATTTGAGCCTGGTCTTGATATTGCCATCATTAGTCAGGATTCAAGAGTGATTTATTATAAATATATAACAAACATTTTACGAAACAATGGTGATACATATGTTTGAAATGTTTTGATTATGTTGCATTACAATATATCATGTCATTCAAAACAAATGGCATTACAAACTCGTAGATAAACTTAATAGCAATCGGTTTATTTCTATGCGACATCGTTATTGATATACGATTCACTATTTTATGTACTTTATACACAGACAAGTACTTTATCAAGTTAAATTTCGTTATCCTTGTTCTCATCGATCCGGACTCTCCCACTGATCCGTGAGTTTAATAAGTCCACTTTAAGTAACCATCAAGAAGCGCTGCACAGTAGTTTATTACGACGATCATTCGAATGATTGCCGGTTTCCTGTGGAAAATAGGTTTTGTTCACTCTGGACTTGTGATATGACCATCTTAAGCACACAACACGTTATTATATGTTGTTCAAGCTTATTTGAAAACAAACTGCCCACGGTGATTTTTTTGTAATCCTATGTCCGCCGTTATGCGTCGTGTATCGTGGTTTCATAAACTTAAAGCTTGTTAGCATTCTACTAGAGGTCACATTTTTCATCCAATAAACTGTGTTACAATGTTTATCTTGAAAATATCTACTTCCGACTTCATTAAATCAAACTGCGCTACACAAAAAAATATATTTTACACGAAGCTGTTTCATTCTATAAAACAAAAATCAAACAATGACAGCAAAGTTGCATAAAATATATAATTTTATATTTATCTAACGTATTTATGCCAACATTACATAAAGTTCACTCTGATTAATTATAAAGACTGCTTTATATTGTATAAGTATCAATAACGCTTACAAATATGAAGTCCATTTGAAGGATTTACAGCTGAATTCATTTAGGTGTTTTGGAAGAAGCTGTGTCATTTCACAGTGGGAATAAACAAATCATGCTTTAATTACCAACTCCTTGTCTAAAAAGAAGCATACAATTGTAATTTGCATTTTAAGACAACAAGCCGAGTGTTATCTTAAAACAATCTACAACCATTAATATTAGTACATGTTGTTTACGAATTGGCATCAATTGCAAACAGATTAAAAGCAGTATTTGATATTTAAAACTCCCAAGATGAAACCTGCTTCATTAAAAGCCGATTTGTTGGCTAAAACACAATACTACTTCACGATATAATGAAATAAGCTGACGATAATAATTAACCAGTAGTACACGTGACAGTCGAGTTTGAAAAGATCATTCTACACTTTGCATTTCACGTTTATAGAAACAACTTTTCGATTTATAGTAGCAACTTGTAGAGTTTTCAATCCCGGACAATGTTTCATAAATGAATATATATGTTTATGCATGATGCAATGGTCTCTAAACAAATACATGGATTCTTGTCAAATACTTTCTGTATTGAGAGAGTTTGTCGCCAAGGAGACCCGACTAATGCTTTACATTTTCATGTGCAGAAATTCTTGCTATTAAAATAAGAGAAAGCAAATAATTAAAAAGGTATAACAACTGAAGACATAGAGAATGAAATATAAGAATTGTTTAATGACACATCTTAACTTAATGACAGATCTGAGTCGTCCTGTAATTCCAAGTAAGACCTCCTTCATGAATAATAAAGATACTTCGGATTAACATTATCTATGACAAAAACTAATTTAATTCGGATATGCTCTATAAAGTAGAACAATACCTCACTAGCATCTAAATACAAACTGACGCCAGAAGCAATAACTATTGCAGTTCTTGGTAAAGTGTTTGCTATTTAATTGGAAAACATGGTTATACATTTCGTTAAACAAACGAAAGAATTAAAAAAAAAAAAATACGTCTTTGGAATCGTAGAAGTTGCGCTGCGTTGAAGTCTTTAACCTATGGGACGGATCAAAGCAATGCTTCTCATTTCACTAACGCATGTATTTGTATGTAAAAGAACAACAACTAAAGCATAAAATGTGTTATAACTTTCGAATAACTTACCACATTGATGTGTGCTGAGTGTGTTTAAGTATCACTTGATTGTGCAGTGTAGCGATATATACCAAAGCTCATGGTTTCTGTTTTCGTATAACTTAGTTGCACAGTAAAATGTGCACGCCTCCTATTATGACCTTTGGATATATTGCAATACTACAGAATGGCTAATGCTTACTAGTTTTTTTCAAACGGTATTAACAACCAGGATGTTGTCACTGGTATGTCCAACAATCACTTTACCAGTACGTGCACTGTAATATACAGACTCTGTAAAGTGAAGACCATCCTCTTCTGACGCCAGCGTTACCATTTTCCCCTCCCTATCCACCTGCGCTACTGTGTTTGAGTCACACCAACAAACCAGTAACTGGCCTGTTTCAGACACGTGCGCGCCTCTAGGACTCTCATGTGCAAAATCGTGAAATGCTGATTGAAGAGTGCCATCCATAGACAATGTCAGGAGGCTGTCGTGACTAAGGTCAGTTACATATATCTTTGTTCCATTGGGACTGATGGCGCACTTGTAGACTGGAAATACATCATGATGGTATTAGCGTTGGGATTTTTTATAATGAGACGGGATCTGCAATGTACCTTATAACCAGGCTAACTAGTTACTTTAAATGCGATTAATCAACGTATGCTAGTACACTATGTCGTGTAGAAATGTCATTAAAATCACATATCTTGACATATGGCGATTTCAAAACATAAAATCAGCTAGGAACAACAGAAAAGACACAAAAGAAGAATGACAGGAACAATAAACACATGACTTTATGAATGGCCAAATTAAATATATCCTTTGAAAGCAAGCACTACGTTTTACTTGACACATGTTTACTATTTATTTGAAGATTGTGTTTAAATCATTTGGTTTAAGTTATTTAAATGCATAAATGAGTTGTAAAAAATGCAATATTTGGCACATTTAAAAACAGCTTTGTTTACAGACAAATTAAAAAGTAGTTTTACCATTCATTCATTCAAACCAATAACATAAATACACCATGAAACGCGAGTATACTCCTGATTAATAATCATATTATTATTATTTTCTGATTCAGCAGTAACCGATACTTTATTATTCTGCATATTTATCCGAATAGTAAAATTCAAACTTACCAGAAAATTCATCTGACGAATCGTCGTAGATCTTCTTTACCAGAGTACAATCCATTGTGTATTGGAACAATTCAGTGTATGATGCGATGTAAAGATAACCGTTCGCATGTGCTATTCCATGACATGCATGGTCGAAGCTAAATGTTTGACCTGTCACTATCTGTCCGTTGTTGACGCTGAGAAATGTGACTGTGTCGTTTATTTCCGTAATGGCAACCTCAGAAGGACTGATACTGCACATATCACATGGAGAGGCAGGCAGGTCTGTGTGGGAGACAACGTTGTACTGCTTATCTAGGAATTTAACTCGACTATTTGCGAAGTCCAAAATAAGATATTCGTCATTAGATAATTCACAAATACTTCGTATGTCACATTCATGGTTATCAGATGGAACCCGAACATTGTACAGCACTTTGTTTCTACACTTTATTAGCTCGTTGTCTGTTTTCTTTGACTGTTTTACTTCTCGTTGAAAATTCCCGATAGAGGAAAATCGCAAAAGTGTTTGTTCAATATCATGATTATTTTGAAATGAAATTGTTGGATTTGCGTTTACAGCCATTTCTTTCAAAATAATTTCCGCTTGAGAGATATTATCTAAGGATGCTTGGTAGGCAACAAAAACGAGCTCATTCGATGTGTTTTCTTTTGTTTTAGGTACGTCTTTGAATCGTTTAAAATTNATAGCTACTGCTTACAAGGTATTTATTAAATGGTACTAATAACCAGGATGCTGTCACTGGTATATCCAACAATCACTGTGCCAGTGCGTGCACTATAATATACAGACTCTGTGTCACATAGTCCATCCTCCTCTGAAGCCAGCGTTACCATTCCTCCATCACCATCCAATTGGGCTACTGCAGTGTGTGTGTTTGTGTCACAACAACAGATCAATAACTGGCCTGTTTCAGACACGTGTACGCCTCTAGGATTTCGATGTGCAGAATCTTGCCATGTTGATTGAAGAATGCCATCCATAGACAATGTCAGGAGGCTGTCGTGACTATTGTCTGTTACATATATGTGTGTTCCATCGGGACTGATAGCGCACTTGTAGACTGCAAATACATCATGATGATATCCGCGTAAAGAGTTTTCTAAATAGACGTGATCTTTAATGTACCTTATAACCACGAAAGGTAGTTACTTAAAATGCGATTAGGCTATTTAACAACGTATGCTTGTACAATATTTCGAGTAGAAAATCATATCTGATGGACAAATGGCGATTTCAAAATATTATTTAACATGTAAAAAGCTATAGATGACATTTAGTCTCAATTAGCATTAACAACAGATCAGACACATAAGAGACATGATAAGAACAATATATGCATGGCTTTATGAATGATCACATTGAACTTATCATTTGAAAACAAGCAGTAACGTTTTGCTTGACACATGTTAATTATGAATGTGAATATTGGGTTTTAATGATTTGGTCTAAGTTATTTAAATGTATTAATGAGTTGTGAAAAAACAAATCATACACAACAGTTTTTATAAAGAAACAGAAGTTTCCTGACGAAGACATTTATCGTAATATTTCATCTTATTCAGATATTAGCGGTACTTTGTGTTATTCTCAAAATTTTACATTCAAACTTACCAGTATATTCATCTGACGAATCTTCATAGATTCTTTTCACAAGAGTACACTCCATTGTATATTGGTACAAGGCAGTACATGATGTGATGTACAGGTTACCGTTTGCATGTGCAATACCATGACACACATGTTCAACGCTAAATGTTCTACCTGTCAATATCTGTCCGTTGTTGACACTTAGGAATTTGACTCTGCCTGTTTTACCGCCGCCAACCGTAATGGCGACTTCAGAGGGACCGATAATGCACATGTCATTTGGTTTGGCAGACAGGTCTGCGTGGGAGACAACTTTGTACTGCTTATCTAGCAATTTAACTCGCCTGTTCGCGGAGTCAAAAATAAGAATTTCTCCATAAGGTAATTCACAAATACTTCGTATGTCACATTGATTTTTATCAGATTGAACACGAAAATTGTACAGAACTTTGTTGCTACATTTTATAAGCTCGTTGGTTATTTTCTTCGACTGTTTTACTTCTCGTTGAAAATTCCCGATAGAAGAAAATTGCAAGAGTGTTTGTTCAATATCAGGATTATTTTGAAATGAAATTGTTGGATTTGCGTTAACAGCCATTTTTTTCAAAATAGTTTCCGCTTGAGAGATATTATCTAAGGATGAGTGGTAGGCAACAAAAACGAGTTCATTCGATGTGTTTTCTTTTGTTTTAGGTACGTCTTTGAATCGTTTAAAATTGTCTCTTATTCTTGAACATGTTTCTAACTGTACAGATTTCTTGATTGTGTCGTGAATATCATCCAGCTAATGTACAGTACTTTTCTCCAGTTCGTCGAAGATATCGTTTATTTTCTTACGATTAGCTTTAATTTCTCCATACGCTTTATCGTGTGAATCTTGCAATGTATTCAGCCAGTCATGTGCATCACCCATTGCCGTTTCGAGGTATTGTTGAACATCGGCAATAGTTGTAGATATTTGATGAAACTCACCATGAATATCCTCCGTTGCTTTGTCTTTTATCAGCACAACCTTGATACATTGTCTGCAATACAAAACACTCTTAAGTACAAGACATAATATAGTAATGTACAATTTGTAAATGTACAAAAAAGGAAGCATCACTCTCCTATTTGT
>VMBQ01001344.1:60278-189239 GCA_007657795.1 Dreissena rostriformis
CTAGAATTTAGCGTGCGCATGCAATCGTTCGAAAGACATGACAGCAATGCCCTCCAGCGACTTTGATTCGCTGTATGCAAATACTTTCCATGGAACCCGTGTGTGTGTCTTCATTTTTATCGAGTGCACCGGGATTGTCTCCCATATGGCCATCGCCCCCAGAAGACGTGTTAGTTGGTTACGGGGGATAGTGCAAGATACAGGAGACACCCCGTTCCAGAGGTGACCCTGGGTCTTTTAGTGCCCGGTGTATAGCACCTAGTACACTGCACCTCGGTTTAACGTCTCATGCGAAAGACGAGTTAGTAGGTTAGGTGCAGCGGGGGATCGAACCAGCGATCTCTGGATTGTGAAGCCAGTGTGTTACCACTAGACCACGGATCTAGTAGTTACTGAGCTGGGATTCGAGCTTATATCTACCTGATTTGTCACGTGTGAAAAACGAGTCGCTAAAAAAACGCCGAGTGTCTTTGACTTCGTCCTTAAATGCCTTAAACGCTTCCGCTTACTTAAAGACACCTTCCTAAATGTGTAGAAAAGATGTTTCCGAAATATTACTTCATAGATTGTGTCGTGTTATATTAGTTTCAAACTAAATATCAAAATCCGCTGATCGATTGCATGGCGACGATATCTGCCTTTTAACTGATTATTATTCCCTCAAACAAAACAAATACATTAAATATTAATTGATGAATTCAATATAGTATAATAATGGAAGTACAAGTTTCAAGTTTCAACTAAAAAAGTACAGAAAATGGTATCAAATGGAGTGTGATTGCTAGCACATTTCTCCTATTTCACATAGAATTTCTGATACCGATTTTTATAGTATTTTATATATTTGATTGCACTTTTAAAGTGAATAATTGACTTTCATGTGCATGTGTAACACAAAAAACGTAACATGCGCCACAGCGCAACTGGCATGATGAAGTGAATACAAGATTCGCTGGAGACAGTTCGTTTACGTACAGTTCCTACAATGTTTAATGATAATTAACAAACAAGAACAATTAAAGAAAATTAATGGCTTTATATCGGATACGCAGTTAAAAATATACAAAATAGAAACACTTTTTGTAAGTTTGTAGACAGGCGTCTCAAAGGACAACTAACTGGCATGAATGTATTCATTACTAAGGAGAATGGAATACGGTTTAATGCATATGAAAAAATGAAACGTAAGTATGAACATGGAACACAGTCGTTCATTTTTGTTATATAATGTAATAATTAACTGATCGTAATAATTTAATGTGGGCCATCGACAAAATATGACGGTTTTAAACAGTATAATCCGTTTTGGTTTTACACCGTAGATTTCAAAGATACTGAAAACACTAACTTCCATTTTTGTAATTCTTTTTAGCACATGGGGGAAATATAATAATCATTAAAGGTATGTGACATTTTAAGATGTTAAGACATATACGCTGAAGACATTAAATAGTTAAATGTCAATAAAATGTTCGATAACAGGCCCGTTTAATACTGCCATTTACAGTAGCATGACCTTTACGTTTGTTGTTTACCCAACTACTTAGTCTGGTATCACTTTGACATCGTTATCAGATTCAGACAGGGTTTATCAATAACCCTATACCAGACAGACCGACAGACATACAGACAGATATTCGATCGGATGAAAGCACTGCAGTGAGTGTGTGAATTTGTAACTACATGATGGATTTTAAATTCTCAGGGAATGTGTATTGGATCTGTGTATTAGTTTGCGTCGTCGGTGAGTTATTCTTAAGATACGTATGCATACGAATATTTGACAACGTTTAATTAATATAAAGCGTATGTTGTTCTATAAAATGCGCCAAATATGTGTTAACAAATTAAACATATTCAGCTCTGTCCTTACCATCCTTCAACTTATTTCACGCACAGAGACGTTGCGCAATGTTTAAGTAATTAACATTGCATTGGAACAACAATTAAGACATTACTTGCAATTAAAATCCTTGTTATAAACATACCACTTATTTGAAATTAAGAATTCTCTATATATGACAGGTTCGGACTATTATTCCAACAGTCTACATACATTTTAAAACAAAGCATTAACTGTATAATAATCTTATATAAGGATATGTAATATATTGCCTTACCTATTCCACATTCATATTTGTGTTTATGAACGGTACAGGCGTTTGTTCGACGTCACCTGACGCTAGCACATTGGGTCGCGTACGTCGTAACGCCTTTCAGCTGTGTCACATGATCAGCCAGTACACGGGCCTCTCGTGTCTCAGCTTCAATCCGTATGGCTGCTTCTGTGGGTACGGACAGAGAGGGAGTCAGCCCGTGGATGCAGCTGACAGGTGTGGCCACGTGAATTAATGAGACGTTTAAATCAAGTATCACATGTGTTTCACGAAATAAATTCATTCCGTTCATTTTAGTAAACGTTATTTAAAAGAAGCTATTTTTGTTATATTCTATATGGGACCGAGTAAGCCTATAGCTTACAACCGGTAATAAAATATGATTTGTTATAATATAGTAGCTAGTTACCATGACCATTATGAAAATGTTTCTGCTGCAGTTTTATTTTTCCTTAACATGTTAGATATGCTAACCGTGCGACTCCTTTATTGCCATTTTGTAATAATGTCTCTATCCAACCAATTCTCCTAAAGGTGTTGCAAGGCCCACGACGATTGTTACGGGGAGATTCACACGGAACACCACTGCAGCTTTTGGAGCGGCCTCTTTGTGGGATACAACCACCAGTGTACCGACACCGGATGTGTGTGCAAAGGTATATGAATGTATGCGCAATCAGCCTAAGGGGTGTCATTTTATCACCATGATATTTGGGTGATATTCTGGCACCATGTTAAGGAGATGATATTATGTCATCATGTCTTTGGGTTGATATTCTATCTTCGTGTGACCAATGAATCCATATTACCAATAAAACACGTACTTAACCAGATATGTACTGGCTTTCATTCAGTAGTTTATATGGCAATACACGACTTCATAAATGAAGATGTCTTTTTAACCATAACAGTTGCGTTAATATTAACCGAAAAAATGAATAAATATAACAGTCTAACTATTAATATGTTGCTTAAATTTCTCCTTCAAAACGTGTGCGAATTTTCGTACAACATTATTCTTCTGTTCTGTTTTCAGACGAGGCCAAGTGTGCCCGGAAGGTTTGTGATTGTGACCTGCAGCTTGCCAAGTGTCTCGCCGAGTCCGAGTTCAATCCCCAGTACCAGCACTACGACCGTAGCCAGTGCGTCTGATTCCGTCAAGTGACCTTCCTTTAGGTCAAGCGAATTCTCGTTGCAATCTCTAACTGTATCACAAAAACCTCAGCATGTTATTTTCAGAGTATTACATAATACGTACTACTCGGATACTAGTAATTGGCTTCAGGATTTCCGTTATACATTTGTTAATGGATGTGTACACGAATGTTCTTCTCGGCCAGCTAAGTAACCAGTGGAATGTAAAAGGAGGGATACGATACTTGCATTGACATACACGATATATAACGTTGTTTTGATTCTTTTCAGTTTGTTGTTTTATCTCCTGATCATAAAGCATACGTATAGGACTGCTTGCCTATCATAAGAAATATGTATAAACATGCACACACACTTCTATTTATTATTTATTAGTTAGTTTTTATATATAGCTGTTCAAGACTCAGAATTGTCTGTATATTGTATGTGAGGTTGATTTGTGAAATTATGAATACGTATTTCATATGCGTGCTTAAGTAAGTAATATTGTTTCTTGGTACGAAATAAATGAAGTTTTGATAATAATCGATGTGTTTCATTTAAAATCCTTTAATACAAAAGACGATATTGCAATGTTTAAATATTTGCGTATGCATTTACATATACATATATTGTTACAGTGATTTCTTCAGCTTATCTTTATTGATTGAGTCTATTGAATCTCTATTATAAATGAGTCGCGCTCCTTGAAAAAGGGGGTTAAATGAATTTGCGCACAGTGTCCCAGAACGGCATGTGCAGTCCACACAGGCTAATCTTTCCGCCTAAACTGGATTTTCGTCAAGAATAGTCTTCCTTTAAACAACAATTAAATACAATCGGAAAGTGTCGTCCCTGATTAGCCTGTGCGGACTTCACAGGCTTATCTGGGACGACACTTTACGCACGTGCATTAAACCCCTTTTTCACAGAGAGCGCTCCAAATATAACATGTCGGTGTATGACCTTTTCGACCAATTTCTGGGTCATGTACATGAAGACTCTAGACGTCACGTATGCAGATAACCAGTACTATATAACATATTAAATTGTCCCATTTATCGGGCATGCACTTATATACTCGAGTAGTATATTGATAAAGTACGGTGTTGATTATATGTGTTCATTTAAGTCAACGTTGACGACGACGGAAGTTTATATGTTAAAAAATAATGTTATATTGTACACAATGTTATTGAGCAATGATAATGGTGCTTTTATTCCAGATCATTTTACATTTCAAAATACAATATCAAATAATGTATACTGCAAGCGAAGACAACCGCCGACTTTGAAATATATTAGCGCACGAAAAAGAGAAGTATGCTACTTAAATCATAGTGAAATTTAATGATCTTATTAATTCATATAAAAATGTCACGAAACATCACAACATGGATGTTAAGTGTCTGTGTGTTTTACTGATACATACTTTTGACTTAAAAATATGACTGCTGATGAGTTCTTTTTATTGATGGTATAATACTTGTTTGAAATTCATAGAATTGCCAAAAAGGCGTTATGTTTACAATATATTGAAGTGTATAGACAAAGTAAAACTCCGCACTCATTACAAGCACATCTGTTTTTGACTCGTGCATTGCACGAAAAAATGCTAACAATAATTCATTTTAGATATTTACTATACATTGTAATTTATTTTTAAAACTTACCTAAATTTCTAAAGGAAAACTTCACATTGCACACATGTGATTCAGTGTTGTGAACATTTGACATTTATAGGTTAAATGATTTCTTATTGGGCATGTATCATAAAAGTTTGTAGAACATCCTTAAAATATGATACAATAATAACATTTACTAATTTTGTTTTAAAATAACCCTAATATGACCAATTAATATCCAACGCTTGTCACTGATGACGATGTTCTTGTTTGTTTCATAAATTATATTCCATGATACTTTTAGGCAGTTAAATTATGTGACTCAGAAATATGCAATGCCGCTTAATAATTTAGCCGCGCTCTGGGATAACCGGGCTTAATTCATGTGTGTAAAGTATCGTCCCAGATTAGCTTGTGGTTTCCGCTTGTATGGAATTTTTCGTTTAGATGAAGTCTCTACTAAACGAAAATCCAGTCAACATGAAAGTATCTTTCAATACAATGCTTTATCTACATGCATTAATTCTGTTTTTTTTTTCTAGAGCGCGACTCAATTGCGTTTTCCAAATACTTGTGTGAGGTATGTTTGTTCCATTGTTTTGACTTTATCATTAATTATACATACGCTTATGTCTATATTTAATTAATGTTCAGACATCAACAATATTTCGGTCAACCTTGATTACGGTTCAAAGTATAAATGATACTATAAATTAGCAAACATAAAATTCATGTCATTAGTAGTGTCATATATGACTGTATTTTTACTGGGTTATCAGACACTAATAACTGTACTACATTTGAAATTGTATAATTTAATTATTCAGTAAACTTAATGAAATAAACGTTGCACTAGTAATCCATTTATGCGCTGTATAACCATTAAACTTTGCCTGATATTGGAAGGACCAAACTGTTGTAGGGAACATGTGCATATATTAATGTGTGAACTGGCGTGCCATTCTGGTCAGAAGAAAATGCATATCCTTGAACGTGCTAGCAACGACTTGATACCAGTTAACAAATATGATGATTCGATGATTGGAAACAACTAAATGTGTCGTGTTCTGAGAAAACTGGGCATACTGCATGTGCGTAAAGTGTCGTCCCAGATTAGCCTCTGCAGTCCGCACAGGCTAATCAGGGACGACACTTTCCGCCTAAATTGGATTTTTGCTAAGAAGAAACTTCATTTTAACGAAAGATGTCATAAAAGCGGAAAGTGTATTCCCTGATTAGCCTGTGCGGACAGCACAGGCTAATCTGGGACGACACTTTACGCACATGCATTATGCCCAGTTTTCTCAGAACACAACACACATATCAACGAGTCTGGGTGTATTGGATGGTAAATAAGCACCACAAGAACGAATAAGATTTACATGTTGTATGCCCTTTTTTTCTCATTTCATATAACAGTATCATTAACAATATATATATTAACAACTCAAATAAATAATAATAAGCACATTTCAATACAGATTTAAACAAGAGATGTGTTTGTCAGAAACACAATGCCCCCTACTGCGCCTCTTGGAAAAAAAAAATGACCTTTGACCTTAAAAGGATGAGCTCCATGAGATGCACATGCATTTTTATTTATTTTTACCTTTGACCTTGAAGGATGACCTTGACCTTTCACCACTCAAAATGTGCAGCTTCATGAGATACACATGCACGCCAAATATCAACTTGCTATCTTCAATATTGCAAAAGTTATGACCAACGTTAAAGTTTTCGGACGGACACACAGATGGACGGACAGACAGACGTTCATAATGTTTGTGCGTTTGGAAAGGCCTTGTCCATATACACAAGCATACCAAATATGAAGGTTATATCTCAAGGGACATAGAAGTTATGAGCATTTTTCAAAACCTAAACGCAGATTTTGAAACCTTAACGCAGACCCATACTACAAGGTCAAGGTGACAGGGGTGAAAATTTGTGTGCGTATGGAAAGGCCTTGTCCATATACACATGCATACCAAATATGAAGGTTATATCTCAAGGGACATAGAAGTTATGAGCATTTTTCGAAACCTAAACGCAGATTTTGAAACCTAAACGCNTTTTGTACGCGTTTTCTCAACGGAAACGTAATTGAGATAACGACTCCTCAATAATGTTTGACGGGAATATGTTTATCATGCCCTCGAAAACGTGTATTATCCCTATAAAAATGACTCAACACTGTGAATTGCATTCAATCACTTTATTTATTGTAGGTATCAAATAACACGTAAACAAAATAAAACAACAAATATAGCACTTGTTATAATAATAGCACACGTAATGACTATTGAACTTATTAAAAGTCTAGACAGGAAGGAAAAATCCGACTGCGATGTCGCCTGCTGCTAACTTTCTCAGTCCCGGCGGTCCACGATTTGGACTTGACCCGGAAGTGACGCAGGTCCGCGCAATGATCTAGGTGCAACATGGGAGTATAGCTATGGGGGTCACATAGGTCACCGTGGGATTCATAGAAGGTTTTGTATCCGCCGTGGAGGAGGTACACTTCCGGGAAGTTCAGTTTCGGGTAATGATCCTGATTCAAGGCTCGATCCTGACTGCGAAAGTTTCGGTACATTCTTGGTCCGCGCTCGGACGAAAATTCACAATGGAAGATGAGCACGTGACGTTTCTCTTGTGTCGTCTGGGTCTCGAGGAGACTGTTTACAGCGTCCCTTGTGTACATGTTGACTGCGCCGCGGATGTGAACTCCTTCGAACTCGTACGGATATCGACAGTCCACGATTGTCACCTTATGCAGGCGATCACTGTACACTCCATTCAACACTTCCGCCATCGTGTCTGCGCTGATGGATTTGAGGTCACTGTGTTTACCGGGAATTGTGGGAAGTGTGTAGTCCCGTGATCCATCGGCTATCAGGTCTCGTGATTCCAGACGCTCAACGGCGGTTATGATGTCATCATTTGGAGGAGCTTCCGTTATGACGTCATCGCTTTTAGATTTCTTCTTCAACGGCGACTCTGCTTCATCGACGTCGACTGGACGCTCACCCGAGAAGAGACTCTTCCTGACAACGGATGTGTGAGATACACAGCGTTTGCGTGACGGAAGTTTGATCTGAAATTAAGAGAATATACAATTTTGATTTGTATTTGATTTTATATTAAGTAAAAAAACAAACGATTATATACAATAACGGCTAAACATTAAGTATACTGTAACCGAACGGATTAAAACAATAATTTACTTTCATTCGTGTCTGACCAATTAAGCAATATGTGTATAATTATGTTTAACTGCGATACTTCCCTATGAAATGCATAAGATTATATACGTACGGATAATTTGACACTTGATCCAATTCCGGAGTCTACACTGTCATCTGCTGAGTGACATGGAGTCAGTACAGCCTCGATCTCCTTCCAGGATTGACCGGATGTGACGTCAGTCGGAACTTGGGAGCAGCTGTCGTCTGCGAACAGGCGGAATCTGAAATAGCAAGTTCTGCGATTTAAATTTTTAATACGATTGATATTTTAGTATAAAACAAATGTTGTTTTTTTTAAATATTAATAAACAAACAAATAACTTTAAACTGCGTTTATGTTTTCATATGAACATGTTTTCTTAAAAAATGAAAAAACATTGCATGTGTAATAGTATAAGATCAAAAGCGCATTGATATGAAATTACCTCAAAGTCATTTTTATTTGTCTAATTCTTTCTGTGATAATATAAAGCAAGACGTATGCGTGTAGCGGTAATAGTGATTGTGGTTATACTGATATTGAAAATAAAAAGGGTATATTTATATTCGATACATAGAGGAAATGATTTGTTTCTTCGCTTATTAAGGAGTCGTTAATTACGGATGTCATTAACTGGGCTGGGAGTAATGCTTGTCACGTGAGAAATCTACGTGATGTGTCACGTGTGAAAAACAGATTGATTACTAAAGGTTGTGTTGTAGACTGCGTTCTTAATTGCCTCAAACGCTTCCGCTTAGTTCCTTTCCCTTTCCTTAATTTGTAAAAAAACATTTATCCGAAAGATAACTTGCGATATTTAGCTGTTTAATAGTCTACTGAAATTTAATATCAGAATGACTTTGATTGTTCGTATTGAAACGTTGACATCTATTTTACTAAGGTGTATCTGCTTAAAGAAAACAAACACATTTAAAATTGCATTAAAAAAAAATATAAACTATAATTAAAGTTCATTAAAGATTGACAATGCAATTCTTAAACAATTGTTTATATAGACTTTTATAGAAATTGATTATTTTAGATATGTTTTATAGCGTTATAAGTATAAAATGTACCTTTATTCAAATGTCAATATGAAAACCACTACGCAGCATGCGTCGCATCTCATTAAGCATGATACGAAACAAAGAAAACCTTTAAGTTTCTAATCAAGCTAACACAACGGAAAATCAACTGGCACATTAAAAAAAGATAATGGTATATGGCTAAATGAATATGAAAGTTGAAACGTGAATCTTAACATTCAGCACAGTTGTACCTTTTAGTTTGTTTTGTATTGTTGTTGTTGTTTGCATGAATTTATCATAATAATTGTATGCGGGTCGTTGACAAATTATGATGGAGGTTTCTTTTATTATTCGTGTTGGTTTTGCAGCGTTAACTTCAACTTTACCAACTACCATTTTCATAATTCTTTTTAGCACACGGAGATAAGATGATAGGCATTAAATGTGTCTGACTTGTCAATATATTAAGACATACAGATTGACGGCATTAAAATAGTAAGGATGTCAATTAACAGTTAACACTGCTATGGAAGCATATTTGTGCCACTACTTACCAGATGAAATAACGTGAAATTAATGGCGGATTTCGCGAAAAAAAAATTGTTTTCTCGATAACAGATAAATTTTCACGAAAATAAAATAAATTATGTTAACACGAATTTTTCCCTGTTAGTGCTCTAAACTGCCACCACATAGAGATAAATTAAAGTTTTCATGAAAATAAATCACTTTTCTCGAAAACAGATAACTTTTCATGAAACCTTGGAAATTGTACATTTTCACGAAAAGAGTAAAATAACGGAACACTTTTCTTGAAAACTTTTCACGAAACCTTAAAGAAAATCGCGAAAGTTGCCTGATCTAAAAAAAGGATGCACTTCAGAGCATGAGATGCCAGCATATATGTTCATGTATACTTGTGTACTGTTGGATTGTGTTTTATATTTGCTATGTTTTTACAATTCTTATAAAGCACTTATTAAACCAGGGTATCTTAAGTGCGGATACTAATTTGTTCAAATTTGGATATTGAATTCAAATTTCTTAATGTCAGATTGACATTACATGTGTAAATATTTGGATATTTTAGTATATAACATAGTTTGTTTAAATTGTTTCAGATTTCATTTCTTACACAATGAAAGTGTATATTTTAGCAATAGTGTCAAATGAACAAATTTAAGACAATGGAAGTCATTAGACTATGTGTCGCTCATAACACCCAGGTCAAGGTCACTCTTCTGGTCAAATGTCCATATATGATTATATGGTACAATGTTTCGTGTCCGGAGCATAACTTTGTCATTTATTAAGCGCATTTCATTAACTTGGTACTAATGTTCCCCATTATTAGACGATGTGTCGCGTTAAACACCCAGGTACCTACCTATAATGTCAAGGTCACACTTATAGGTCAAATCTCCATATATGATACAGTTTCATGTCTCATTCGTGTCTGGAGCATAACTTCGTCATCTTTCAAGTGAATTTCATTTAACTCGGTACAAATGTTCATCATCATTGTCCAATGTGTCATGCTGAACAGCCAGGTCCCTACCCCTAAGGTCAAGGTCACACTAAGACTTATAGGTTAAATCTCTATTTATGGTACAATGTTTCATGTCCTGCCTGCGTCCGTAGCACAATTTCGTCCGCGGAGTTCTTGTTTTTTTGTTGTTTTTTCTTATTTTCTTAACTTTTTGATAACATTGATTTCACATTGATTGCTATGCTGTGATATGACAAAAAGTCTGTCTTATTTTAAATAAATAATTTCTAAAATAAACAGTGTCATTATTAATTTTATTTGCCCTTGCTTGACTTGATCATGTTAATGTGTTTTAGCTCTACTTTTCGACGCATGTTGAGTTATTGTTGTCAGACCATTGTATTTGAGGACATCAGTCTTGTTTAAGTGTGTGACTGGTTTCCATTGTTCAACAACTATCAAAGGTTTTCACCTCTAACTTTGAACACTTGCAACCAGTTGTGTAAACTTTGATAAAAGTTATCATTGGTTATCTTTTTCAATATCTCTGGTTTTTGGATAATTTAATTTGGATTCCAATTGTATAAAAAGATTAACGAGACCATCACATGCTTTGGATATTTTTTTTTTTTGTTGTTAAAGTTAACCAAGGTCTTAACCAATTTGGACAAATTTAAGCAGTGGACAAAGATAACCGGCGGATAAGATATCCAAGTTTTATACAATGGGCTGTTGTTAACTATCAAAAGGAGAACACAAACTTGCAAGACAGATAATCCAAAAAATATTTTGGCAGAATTATGCCCCATGTTCAACGTATATGTTTTCACTTAGATTTTCATTTTATAATAATAATCTAGCACTGCCCTGAGAAAAGTCGAGTGTGTGGATGTCGAACGGTTCTTGTTTAAATATCATCTTGATTACCATCAAACAAATTCAACTAATACAGCCACCTCTGACTTACCTTTGCACTTTCACATACTCGGTGTAGTTGTACCTTAACACATAGTTAGTTGTATATAACTCTTGATGTATTTATCCATATATACTGGTGTGTTTGAGGTATGTTACTCAAAGGTCAAGGTCACATGTAGACTACTGCATAATGAAAATTAGTTTGGATATGAAACACTCTTATTGTATGGCATAAAACTGCTATTCTCACCCCACATTGGCGGAACAAGGCAAGACGAGAAGTGCCTTATGACAACCCCTGCATTCAAGGTAACAAGAGAAAATGACACCTGACAGCCCTCTGACACGACTGCAAGACACAATGATATCAAATTTGACAGTCGTAATGAGTCAGTTTCTCTCGTTTATCTTAAGTCTTTACAGAACCGTCTCAAGGCGCACCTTGTGTTGCCTTGTTCATACCGTATGCCCAAAACATTTATAACTATTTGACAGTATAAGGGCGATTGCCACACATGGGCAGAACAGAAGCATTCCACCGCTCATATGAAATTTGGAAGTGTTACGCAAACAGTGCAGTGATCCAGAAATTATATTTCCAGACACTCTACCCTTCGTGTAACACTACTTCCCCCGTGACGGTATTGATTCCATATACACCGTAACCTGGTGTGTGTTTTTTTTTCAGGGTGTTCATAACAAATAAAGCTAGCATTTTGGCCACATATTTAAATGATATTTTAAAGCGAAACTGACAAAATATGTATTGTTTTATTGACACACAATCATACATGGCAATGACAGCGCATACAAACCCAACAGCTTGTTTAAAACTAGTACTTGCTCTGCTTTCAGACACAACTATATCTATTAATTGACATTTTGTCAACCAATGCACAAGTTAGCCAGCTTGTAAGGAAGTATCATTAAGTTCATTTTTGTTTCATTTCCGTGTTAAACGAGGCGTTCAATGTACATGGTTATTGCAGCAAAAAGCTCTGTTCCTTCTTCTCTGTTTCTAAGTGGGTATTGAAGATTCAAATCTCCGAAAGCTGCTCTTGCAATTGTCAGGAACTCTTGTGATACACCAAGTTCTGGAAGGCGTTGAGAATACTCCCGTTCCACATCATTTAATTCCCTATTGTCAACCAGTGGTATTTTACAATCTCTTGCACCATATACTTCTGGCTGAAAGAACAACACCTCAGGTTTTCCTGCAGGACATGAAATTCGGTTATTTCGACGAACACGATGAGTATTCCAAATATTGCAAACTTCATTCAGGTCTTTACTAATGACAGGAAGAAAACAGTATCTAATGCATTCTAAGTGCACACTATCAGATGTGTCCAGTAATCCGAAATCTCTCATATCTTTAAAATGGTTCATCCAGACATTTCCACACATTTCTCTAAGACTTCGCCAAAACCTCTCAATTCTGACATTTCTGTTAGATGAAACATAGACGAAGCTTAGGATCCCCTGGTACTGATCTGCGGCTGTCCATCGTAATGCCATTTGCACATCACGGACAATAGAATTTTCTGTACCGCGGTCACCGTAAACCCGAACTGGAATGCCATTAATTTCCCTAATGTAGTCTAAATAAAAGCTAGATATGTACATCGGCTTTTTGTTAGAATCACAACATTTCAGCCACAACACTCTACGGGAAAATCCATCCGCAGCTCCATGGATTGACAAACCGTATGGCTTCAATTTGTCCCAGCCATCTAAATGGATTGCAAAATTAGGACCATTGTTTATATAAATTCTCCGCCTTAACCTTCCCGCATGCCTTAATGCAACACCTTGTGGATCAATGAGTCCTAAAATTAGACGAACCATCTCAATTGTAGCTGCAAGTCCATGATTAATCAGGAGTCTTTGACGCATTTGCCGGTAACCAGCATTTTCACCGGAAGCTGATAACTCAAGCAATATTCCTTAAATAATTTCTTCGAGACTGTGCTGACTTTGGCCTCTAGTCAGGCGGTAACGTCTCAAGACTCGGAAAATTGATCGTTTGCTTGTCATTTTTCCATGTCGTATGGCCATAACTCCAAGAATTTCACGTATAGAATAACCTCTCTGACGATACAAAACAATAAGCTGTGATGATGACATACCCTGAAGATCGGCGTCCTGAATATCGTATGCGGGCATGATCTGGAATTACAATAAAGAAAATTAGAGATCTATTATTCAAATAAAAAATCCAAAGGTCTAACAAGTGGCTTTCCAAAGGGGGACATTGGTACTGTACCGTTTTCGACCTTTGAACTCTAAATATGACATTGACACTGTATAGACTGTTGCATTAATGAATACAGAAAAATCGCACATCCATTTCTCACCAAGTAATTTGCATTTTTGTGTCTGAAAATAAATATGTAAAAACAGCTACATGTATTTTCGTCAACAAAGATGCATTTACATTAAAAATAAAAAAATAAAAGGAAACTTACTACTTGCTATAGTATGCACGTACACTCCAGTTCTTGGTCTGTAGGATAAAGACAATGTTCACCGATTGAAGAGCATCTATTTTTATATATCTGGCATCTTTCGCGAATTTATATTCATAATTTCATGAAGTTATCTGACTTCGAGAAAAGTTATTTGTTTTCGCGAAATCTTCCATTATTTTCATGAAAATTTTATCTGTATGTGTTGGCAGTTTAGAGCACTAACATGCATAAATTAGTGTTAACATAATATATTTATTTCCGTGAAAATTTATCTGTTTTCGCAAAAAGAATTTCTTTTTCGCGAAATCTTCCATTATTTTCATGTTATTTTAAGTTGTTAAGTGGTGGCACAAATATGCTTCCATACGCTGCCATAAACATTTTTTTTTATTTGTTAATTTGATTTGTCATTTTTATAGTTTTATTTATACAGATTATGAACAACGCCATTGAATATGTTTAAAATGAAGAAATAGGCGTTTTAGTAAATGAACCAGTTTCAGTTTCAGTTTCAAACAGGTGAGTGACCGTATGTTTGCGGTAGTTCAACCATCTCTATACGTATCTGTTTCTTGTATAATAGTAACACTGTTATCAGATTCAAATATATCATATCTGTAATCCAAGACCAGACAGACAAACAGACAGTCGGGTATCTAAATATGTATTTGAACAGTTGGACCTTTGTTTCAAATTAGATTGACTTTGTTAAATCGTATTATGTCATTTACCAATTGTTTACCTCAGTACTTCAGTATATATTTGTTGTGTACGTTATCATGTTTGTTGACACTTGTTTTCTGCGCATATATATATTGACATATATCAATACCAACCACATGTGATGTTGACGATTTACATTGTGCAAGTCAAATAAAATGTATGTCTGTCTGTCTTTCAAAAATGCAGCGGAAGAGCATTCTCCGGAGACACGTGACAAATCCGTCCAGATAAGCCAGGTACTCGGAAAAATGCACTCAAAGACCTGGTTTGTCCGAGATAATGCCGAAGGACGGTAGCCCATGTGTGGCTTATGCAATCTTGAAATCCCACCCATAGTTTCTGCCCATAGTGAAATCAGTGAATAGAGCGGTAGGGCGTATGTTGTCAAGATTATACGCGGAACAATGCTCAAGATGCATGCATGATTGCACTCGTCATTTAAACTTGCGGGGTAGACTTCTTCTGACACTGGTGCAGTTTACCGCTTGAACAACAAGCAAATGTATTAGTTTGTCAAACGTTCTTCAACGCAAGCTAGTCTAATTTTACAATGCTAAAATCGTTATATCGTGTGTTAAAGGGGCCGTCCAACAGATAAAGGTCGTATCGACGCGAAACGATATTTGGGAAACTACGAGGATAGCTTATATAGCTAACAAATACATCATGTACGAACATGAGCGTGAATGGTCGAGTGGTCTAGGCGGGTAGTTTTTTACTCCAGGAATCCAGGGGTCAGTGGTTCGAGCCCTGTTGAGGGTTACTTTTTTTCCTTTTTTTAAATTGTATTCTTGTTTGTTTTTTTTTACTGGAGATTTTAAGTTCAAATGTTTAAATTTATCAATATAAAGCATTTTAAGCATTTAATTACACGCTTCAATACATGCCAAAATCTGTTGGACGGTCCCTTTAAAGGGATACCTTAACATATAACAGTCTTGTTCGGGCACTGTGATCCTTAATACTTACAAAATGTATTGTAAATTTTCGTAACTTGAATTCCAGTACTTGATTAAATACCATGCCTATAAATAATAGTTCAAACTTATGTTTATATACGTTTACTCTGTTTATAATGTCAATGTCAACTGTACGTATCGCTGACGACGTGTAAAATATTGCACAATGTATAAATATCATACTTATGCTTTTTGTATACAATTGTAAATTGTGTCTGTTTATTTGTTCAGCTTTTCATGTATTTGGAGGAAATAAAGTTGTATATACATATAAAGCATCACTCGGGTTGTTTCTATACATGTTTTTAGATGCTGTGTATTGTTTAGTAATTAACATTTTAGCTGCGCTCTTGGAAAACCGGGCTTAATGCAGTGACTGAGATTAGCCTGTGCGGACTGCATATAACATTCATGCATAAAGCCCGTGTTTTCACGAGCGCGGCTCATTTATTTGATAAATTACCTGGGACATGATGTGTAATTACAATCTTTGTTTTGAGCATACGATTTAAGAATCCTCTGTATTACCACAAGTGTAAAAATACCATGTAAATACTCTATAAACAGTTGGAAACACAACATGGAATGAACAATTATCGTATATAGGAATATATCATTTAGTTTCTGGCATATTGCACATTAAACAATCGTTTCTATTGACGGTTCAAGCATTTGCTCGACGTCATCTAATGGTGATGTCTGTAGATAATCTTTATTGACTATAAGCCGCGCTCTGTGAGTCCACACAGGCTAATCAGGGACGACCCTTTTTACGTAAACTGGATTTTTGCTTAGACGAGACTTGCTTTAAACGAAAAATATCATAAAAGCGGAAAATGTCAGGCTAATCCGTGACGACACTTTTACGCACAGGAATTTTCTAAAACAAACACGGTATTTATGTTTTAAAATTTAATGTAAAAAAGAATAAATCGAAGATTATAATTACATTAGTAGAAAATACACGTGTACGTTTACCATAATGTTTCCGATATTCCTGACCAAGGTTGTTTCTATGTACACCATATGGTGGTCGCTTATCAGACTGGGTTTATATGTTATTTGTGAGCAGGTCAGACAGACTGACGGACAATCAGCGGGGGGGGGGACACAGGCTGTATATATCCTGATATTCTGATATAGACCGACCGAATGTATTCGTGATTAATTTATTTACTTATATATGCCTAAGTAATTATAATTGACCGTCAATGAAGTAGTTATTTACACGACGCCGTATTGCGGATAAAGTACCTGCCCCTTGACACATGTGTTATCAATTGTAGTAGGACAAGAATGTCCGTTCCGAAACAAAGTGCATACTGAATGTCAGTTTAAACAACGGGAACTACAAAACTACAAATGATCATTAAAAGCAAGTTTTATCATCAGAGCATCGGCACCGAATCTTGAACATAAATTGTCTTCATTAACAATGTAACGGTTGACTGTCACTTCGTTATTTGTGGCGTGTTCTGACAAAACTGGGCAATATGCTTGTGCGTAAATTGTCATCCCAGATTAGCCNGATTTCATTACCTCGGCTGGGAGTCGAGCTTGTCACGTGAGAAATCTCCACGATGTGTCACGTGTGAAAATCAGATTGCTAACAAATAGCTCGGTGTGGTAGACTGCGTTCTTTTTGCGATTTAAATTTTTAATACGATTGATATTTTAGTATAAAATAAATGTGTTTTTTTTAAATATTAATAAACAAACAAATAACTTTAAACTGCGTTTATGTTTTAATATGAACATGTTTTCTTAAAAATGACAAAATATTGCATGTGTAATAGTATAAGATCAAAAGCGCATTGATATGAAATTACCTTAAAGTCATTTTTATTTGTCTAATTCTTTCTGTGATAATATAAAGCAAGACGTATACATGTAGCGGTAATATTGATTGTGGTAATAATGATATTGGGAATAAAAAGGGTATATTTATATTCGACACATAGAGGAAATGATTTGTTGCTTCGCTTATTAACGTGTTGTTAATTACGGATGTCATTAACTGGGCTGGGAGTAATGCTCGTCACGTGAGAAATCTATGTGATGTGTCACGCGTGAAAAACAGATTGCTTACTAAAGGTTGTGTTGTAGGCTGCGTTCTTAATTGCCTCAAACGCTTCCGCTTAGTTCCTTTCCCTTTCCTTAATTTGTAAAAAAACATTTATCCGAAAGATAACTTGCGATATTTAGCTGTTGAATAGTCTACTGAAATTTAATATCAGAATGACGTTGATTGTTCGTATTGAAACGTTGACATCTATTTTACTAAGGTGCATCTGCTAAAAGAAAACAAACACATTTAAAATTGCCTTAAAAAATATAAACTATAATTAAAGTTCATTAAAGATTGACAATGCAATTATTAAACAATTGTATATATAGACTTTAATAGACATTGATTATTTTAGATATGTTTTGTAGCGTTATTAGTATAAAATGTGCCTTTATTCAAATGTCAATATGAAAACCACTACGCAGCATGGTACAGGGAATATTATATTCGCTAAACACAGTTGACGCTAAAGACGCTTTCTTAACGACCAATCAGTCACTTATCAGAGATACTAAATATAAAGGCAATGAAAGAAGCAGTGTGGTTTTATAAGCTGTTGAAAAAGTTTATAATACGAAAAAAAGAAAACCTTTAAGTTTCTAATCAAGCTCACACAACGGAAAATCAACTGGCACATTAAAAAAAGATAATGGTATATGGCTTAATGAATATGAAAGTTGAAACGTGAATCTTAACAGTCAACACAGTTGTACCTTTTAGTTTTGTATTGTTGTTGTTTTTTGCATGAATTTATCATAACAATTGTATGCGGGTCATCGACAAAATATGATGGAGGTTTCTTTTATTATTCGTGTTGGTTTTGCAGCGTAAACTTCAACTTTACCAACTACCATTTTCATAATTCTTTTAAGCACACGGAGATAAGCTGATAGGCATTAAATGTGTCTGACTTGTCAATATGTTAAGACATACAGACTGACGGCATTAAAATAGTAAAGATGTCAATAAACAGTTAACACTGCCCTAAACATAATTCTGACTTTGTTTTAATTTGTTAATTTTATTTGTCATTTATATAGTTTTGTTTATATAGTTTATGTACAACGCCATTGAATATGTTTTAAATGTAGAAATAGGCGTTTCAGTTTCAGTTTCAAACAGGTGAGTGACCGTATGTTTGCGNATTATGCAACGATAATTTTACAATTATATTAAATTACGATATAAGGAAGCACGGGCGTTAATTGAAATAAAGGACTCAGTATTCTACATTCACTTAAAGAACGTCGTACGTTCATACGTCCAGGATGGAAACTTCCCAACAAAGCGACAATGGACGAAAATAGTTGAGCGAAAAGTCGTAATGAACATAAAGAACGAAAAACAGAGTCGCATCAAAGGCAAAGATCAATGGGGAGTAACTGCGCATGTAATAGACTCTAATAATTACTCCCCTTTATGGAGAGTGACAAAGGACAAAAATACTTACCGTGTGTAAAACAATATTGAATAGCATAGGTATGTTTGAGTCTAGACAGTTTGTACGAGAATGAAGACACTGTTGCTTGAAAACCGTTAATCTCGTTGTTCATAAGATGTAATATTGTCAGTTGCTAGAGGATAAGCGAAAACATTTATGGACAATTCTAATTAAATGCATCAGAATAACGGAATTTTCGCGCTACATCCACTTAAATAGCTTAGAACAAAGTGCATTGTTGCTGAAAACGATATCTGAAACTGTTGACTCATATTTTGCGCATTTTACATTGTGCAGGGCTGCTGCAAGCATCCTGAATTAGTGTTGGACGCTCTGAGCCAGGTTCTTTACATGTCAATAGAATCTATGTTAGTGTATCTTAACACTATATAGCAGTCTTCCGCTGAAGGCAAAATGTGTGACTTATATTAAGTATATTCGACTACTATGTCTTTATCTTCTTTCTCGCTTTAAGACATATCATCGGCGAATAAAGTACACTGAAAATATTATTTTCCTTAGGAATTAACAATTATTTATATATATATATATATAAATATATATATATATATATATAAATATTACTTATCTTTGTAAAATATCTAAAGGCTGTATTAAGTTGCTTCATTTTGATCTCTTGTATGTGTATATAATCGATTGTACTTCATTCAATTTGATTATAATCTGTATTATAAGTTATGCTCTTCATGAATGGAGGAAAATAAAAGTCTATCTAGGTTCACTGTGCGTAAAAAAAAACTTACAGCAAAATTCGATAACATTTCCTAAAAACAATAAAATCAATGTATAAACAAAAAACAATAGTAACTATTTGTTTACACATGCAGGAATCGGAAGATTTATTTGCAGTTGAGAACGCAGCCACCAGCCATCAGCGTTTGTTAGAATTTTGTTTTGCACACGTGAAACGTCACGTATGTTTATCACGTGACAAGCTCGACTCCCAGCCCAGTTAATGTCATCAGTAATTAACAACTTGTTAATTAGCGAAGATGTCATTTTTTTCCACTAGACCTTGATTTTAATAAAACTAGCTATAGTAAGTTTTGATGAACAGATTTAGTCAAAGATCTATAAATATACATATATTTATAGATCTTTGGTTTAGTGTGGAATAACCGACCAAAAACTAAATCACTAATTTTATCAATGCTATACGCCAAAACATTGTATTAGGTTCAAAACAGTATACGATAATGGAGGGGTGACGGAATGTAACTAATTAAAACCACGTTTTCGACAGTTAATGATAATTGTATCGTGGAAATGAGCGGTTAACGATTTGCATGATAATTGCACATAACTCTCAGAAGCATATTCAATAATAATTCGTACAACATTATTCAGATAGTTAAGTGACTAAATATGTACACGCTCTTCTGATGGTCATTTAAAAGCAAAATTTAAGAATTTCTTACGTCTAAGTTAATGATAACGATTGACTGTAGGGCCTGTTTTCCGTTCAAGACACTTTATTTAATATTCGTTTTCGATATATTTTCAGGGAAATCAATGCACATGCCTTTGAAATCACAGTTTTTGTTTTAGAGTGGATACTACGGTGAAACAATTGTGGTGTTGGAAGGTTACACTCTACTAAAACCAGACAGGAAAACTATGTTGATAAAAAGTGAGCCTTGTGAAGTGTCGCGGTCTTTCATGCGTATGCGCAAGACTGTGTTTCTGGAAATTTCTGATTGTCGTAGTAAGGACGCCAATCAATTTTTCGGTAAAAAATGCTGTTTTTCGCCTTCCCGTCACACCAGCGTCCTGGTTTATGGCGCTCTGCGCGTCCTCACTTAATACGTCTCTCGCGACCTTACCGCGTTCTTACGGCGACCAAAGCCGCCCATACGGCGTCCTTGGCGTGCTTACTGCGTTCTAATTGCGACCATGGCGTCCCCGCAGCGGCGAACACACGGCGACATACCTTGCAGTCAATAATCATTTTCCTGTGGGTTTGAGCGGCGACCACACGACGTCCATGGCGACCTTACAGCGACCCTACCACGTCCCTACTACGACTATTGCGTCTCTACGGCGTCCCTACGGCGTCCTTAACAGAACGGTGTAAAAACGCCGGACTTCGGCGACCATTTTGAACATGTTTAAAGTGGTCGCCGTGGGCACGCGTCCTGAGCAATTTTCGGCGTCCTCACTGCGTCCTCTTGCGTCCTTACTACGTCCCTCCGGCGTCTATGGCGTCCTCACTGCGATCTGGGTCGCCGTAAGNACAGACAGACAGACAGACAGACAGACAAACAGACAGACAGACAGACAGACAGACAGACAGACAGACAGACAGACGGACCGGGGTAAAACTATAGTCCACTTCAGTTATACAGTTTGAGGACTTATAAAAAAGCTCCGCAGTCTATGCTCTCTTTTTCAATTTTGAATCCCATGCTTGTATGAATACATGTAATGGAAAAGGATTAATGCATTCTAATATACTTAAAAATGTATGATCAAGTATTTAATGTGTGTCATTTCTTCACACACTCTTTTTTGTACAGCATTTATTTGTTAAGTTTCTTTTGATAGAAAATGTTAGTACATTTCCTTCATGCAATTTTACGTACGTACAATTTAAACGACGGATAACGTTAATCTAGCAATACTAATAATAACAACAATAGATGTCTACGTGGACAGAAACTGGAACGGGTGTTTATCGTTAAGCGAATGTGACGTCTCAATCACAAATAGAACGTAAAACGCGTCATCGAACGTGCACCGATCCTCTAAAACAAGTTGTCTTTAATGTCCTATGAGTGGAACTCAGAGTCAAATATGTACTATAGACGCTTTCTCATGTATGTGTGCGAATGTTTACGTTATTTGTCATTGCTGACCAAGTTAAAATAGTATGCATCGATAGGCTTTTTGTTAAGTCTTCATTTTAAATAAATGTGTCAGTTCTTTTAAAATGTGTTTCTCAAACCACTGTCTTAAAGCCTGGCGAATACTTATAATAAACAGACAACGATGGGTTGCGTCAGAGATTACCATGGGGATCGTGCTTAGTCACGTGCGATGCTGGCATGCAGAGACGCAACATATTAGCGTCTATAATATGATTCCAGATGTTCTGGTATTGTTGATAAATGACTGCCGTTATTTTGTTGCAAAATGGCCGATAAGAAACTTGTGTGTACACCAATCTTTATTTGCCATTACAAACTTCATGGAATGGAACTATTTTGAATGCATGCGATGTCACTTACCAAGTTCCATAACTCTGACATACGCTCGAATGAGCTGTTTATATCCTTTTATTAACGAAACTGTAATGACAACAACCCGATAACACATGTCAGGTATTTTGTGATTATAATCAGTATAAGGACTCTGACCGATAACACAAATTTACTCCGCCCACTTCCTATAATATCAGGTCACTGTCCGATAATAACTTTGTATCTCCGCCCATATGATACTATTTATCAATACGTGATTCTTAAGTCACGCACAATTGAACTAGTGTTTGTAGGTATGTCGTTAAAAAGGTAAACAAAAAATCGACCTGGGTCAGAGGTTTAAAAAATGGATGAATGAAAGACATCATGATCTCAACAGTTTTCACGAGCATTAAGCATATACTACAAACAAATTTATGTGAAATATAACCAAAAAGAATAAGGAAACGTCATTGTAAAACCCATCATGTAAATACAATCAAGTTCAACAATTACCATTTTAGCAGTATATTATAAACAGAAGATTACTGTTTCAGTTTATAATTTAAGTGTCTTACCTTTCAATCCATAATAATCCACTGTGATCATTTAAGTGTCCATCATTACCAACGTGTTACTTTCGTCGTCTTGGTAACTGAATAACATATCTAATTTGTACCACAAAATTGTGTTTACAGCGTTGCTTTATGCGGTCATTAATTTCCCAGAACATAGAGTTTCGCAATACACGTACATCACAGCTCGATATAACATAGTTTAAGAATAGTCCACATTCTTGCCTTCATCGCTTATTGATTCTTTAGTTATGTCAAATCGTGTCTAATAAAAAAAGAAAACGAAATGGAATAAAGTTAGGGCTTTTAAAAGCATTGATGAATAATGCATGATGTCATCATTTTGACGATGCAACAAGCAAATTACAAGTACACATAATTAACATTCGCGAAATAGTATTCGGAGGAACTACTGTTGAAAAATTATTGCTTGCAGCCGTTTAATCCCGTATCTGATGTAATACATATACGTAATAGCGTGTGACTATGTCGTGAAACTGATCAATTTCGTCCTTGCTACCCATGGCAATCAAAATGTGTCTAAATAATAATCTTTTTTATTTAATTTCGATTCTTTATATTACAATTCAATACAAGCCAGCATACCACATGTAACGGATTGCGACGTCCGAATCTTAGCTTTAGACGCCAAGTTTGAGTTCTGATCTTTCTCTAGAAGTCTTTTTCGCGCCACTTAGCGGATTTAACCATTTGAGCGCTTGAACCGGATTTTGAAGGCCTTTGCAAACAGTTTGGATCCAGATGAGACGCCACAGAATGTGGCGTCTCATCAGGATCCAAACTGTTTGCTATTCTGATAGTATTCTTTGAAAAAAAAAATCAAAGAAAATGCTAATTTTAGAAATTTAGCAGACAACATTTTAACAGACGACAAATTTCCCAGCATGCAAATGGTTAACCCCAGAAAGCTTTGCATGGATCGTCCCAAGGCGGTGATCCCAGATCCCAGATCCCAGTTTAAAGCATTGTTTGTGTTATTTTGTATATCGTTAACTGTGATAAATAGACAATATGGCACTTGATAAAATGAAGGACCAACGGATGTTAACAAACAGTTCTCTCTTGATAATGTTTCTGGAGTAACGTTCTAATATATTTGCAATTATTTCCACTGGTAAGGAAAGTTTAACAAAACAAACTTAATTCAAATTATGATCATGTGGACTGCTACCCGCTGTCGTTGTGTTTTCAATGATAAAATGACATAACTTTCAATGCTAAAAATCACGACCGATTAAACGTTTTTGCTTCAAGTTTGTACAGAACACATTGATTCAAGTAGACTGAATCGCGCTGTTTCATTTTTATATCCTTCAGTACTGCAAATCATACAATGCTCGCGTTGTTTTATATTTTACTTATTTGTTTAAACAAAGTGTGATGTTTTGTTAATTTTTTTACAATAGGTGGTATATAAATATAATATAATATATGATAGGGTCCATTTGACATCTTTCGATAGTTCCATATATAGAACGCAATGAGCTCGAACATTACAATAAATACAGACGCCATGCAAATTGTATTTTATTTAATCAGTACATTTATATAAACATTTAAAAACGTTTTGGTTTAAATGCATCGTCTGCTCAGAAATACTAAGGAAGTGATTACTGTTACATTTGCTGTGAAACTGAAATGAAAATGAAAAAGTACTATGATTTAATATGAGTATGAAGTTATTTAAACAAAAAATGAAAACTACTAGCTGCATTATCAAGAACATTAATTTATTAAGTCGCCTTCAAGCGTGGAAAGCATAGCTAACTGAGGCGAAATTGGAATAATATTATGACTAGTGGCAAGCAATACTTGCTGCGTAGTATAGATACATCTACACGGGTCAAGTTGAACTGTATCGTTGATTGACAGGTATAGTGAAGCAGCTGAAATCACTTGCGTTTGGACTGAGTCGAGGGAAATTGTCGATACAACATGGTCGTTATGAATGAAATCACATGTCATTTTGGAACAGCCTGAAAGCCTATTGAATGTAAAATTCCATTTGAACCAATAATTTCCTGACTTGAATGACGTCAACCTGGCTGTTTGTAGATCAAAATGCGGATTTGTTGGTGAAATAAAACTTCACAACGTGACTTGGCATCGGCTTCCAGAATATCCGTCTGATAACAGTTTATCAAACTTGGCATTCCAACAATAAATTGTATTTCAGGACCTGAAAAGAATTATCATTGATGATAATTTGGCATTGTAAATATTCAGAATAACATGAGTGCAAAACAAGTACAAAAGAATATATTGCATGCTTTTTCCTAAATCTCATCATCATCAACATTTAGAGATACATTCCAGTATGTAATGTAATAATGTATTACAGTATTAAAATTTAATATCAGACATTAATTCATAACACAAGATCTCCAAGATACAGTTCCAGTAACTCATTTATACATTTACCTGTGCATCGGAAATTGTTGCAGATGTTGAAATCTTGGGATGGGCCTTCGCAGTAACGACCCAGAAGTGACGACAGAGGATTATCGCACGCTCTGTTCCTAGTTTGAACTGCCAATCCGACCAACCACCGTCTACAAAATATAGACGTAAAACGTATCAATATACAGAACAGATAACTCATTGGGGGTATTTCATTTGCCTGAACGGTTAATCTTAGTGGATAAGTGCATGCTCTGTTCCTGGTTTTACGACGACATTCACATAACACGGAACAATAATTCCAGTTTTTTCACATCGACCAACCACGGTCTGTAACAGATCATAAAAAATGCATAATAAGCTTTACAATAATAAATACGCATTAAAAATATCTTAAGATATGCTTCACCAATGATCATATATAAGTATGTAGATACAGGAATGTGGAATATTCGATTACTTCACTAAATCATCAGCCTACAATTCGACCGAAGATATACTCAGCAACACACATTATTTATTAACTAATATTATTTAAACCCAATTTGCTATCAATAGCTATTGCCCACAATACAGTAATCTTCACTGAGGATGTTAAATGGTAAGTTGAGCTTAACACAAAATACCTGAACACGCAGATTGATAACAAATACGGTCATCCCCAGGATCTCCAAAGCAGTGGTCTCCGCCGAGACTAGGGTACCGGCTGTCACACGATCTGTCACGTCTCTGCATACCAATATCGCACGTGACTGAGCACGAACCCCATGTTGACCACAAGCTCCATCCACCATGTCCTAAATAAAAAATAGTAGGTTAATATCAGAACAAAAATGAAATGCCTTGCTCATGTTTAAATATCTTATTAAACAGTGTGTATCTCCGGCATTTAATGTTGGCACATGGGTTTGCAAACCTTCGGTTAAATAAGTGCGAAAGGTCACAATAAAATGTACTATCTTCAAATCTTCAAAACGTTGACAACATCAACCAACTTATACTATTTACTGTTTTATTGTACAAACTGGGACATCGATCTAGAGCACAGGTCTTGCTTTCGGTTCCACCACCCATACAATCAAGACCGCCATTTTGAGGAGCCGGGTCGGTGCAAGTTCGCTGGCGTGTTTGTGTTCCATTTGCACAAGTAACGTCACATCTGCTCCACGTTGACCACCAGTTCCAATTTCCATCAACTTGCAAGCGAATATGATGTGTTTTTGAAGCATAAGCTATTGCCAACGTTACATATAAGTTATGCCCATTGTATCATTATAAAGACCTTCTGTATTCCAAGTAAACGGCATATCAATCAAACGTACACACGTTTTACTGATACATTAATTACGATAGTAAGTTGCATATAACTTGTGACGTAAGAATCGTTGTGTTATTTTATGCAAATAAAGCACCCTATAATATACTCTATAGTGCATATAAATTGCAAATTCCGACATCGTATACTCATGTTTGTAAGTCGTTAACGTTCAAAGACCAATAACAATGAGTAAACGCTGGATAACGCATAATGGTAACGACAAAAACGTTAATGCAATCATCAATTATCAGAGAAATACAACATTAACATAGAGGAGATTTATAACCGAGTATAAGTTTTAAACTTTTACAAAAATAACATACACGCTTAATAAAATTATATTGCGCGGACCGCGGACCGCGGTAAGCAACACTAGAATTAAGGTTAGGAAAGATTTGTGAATAAGACAAATGTTGTGTTTATTTTCGTGATTGTACTGAGTACCCATTTTTGTCACTAACGACCCGCTTTTTGTTCGCTATCACATCCCTGGAAATGGCGTTATGTGCTTAATTCATTACTAAGTCCCTTACCTATGTTGCAAAGATTGCAAAACTTCGGACAAACTAGTGAAGCCCTGTGAACATCAGCGCACACGTTGAATATGGAATCCATCTTTGCACAGTCGACGGAGAGGTCGTCTGTACATGTTGTTGCTGAAGAGTATGTCTTAAAAATTAATGTTTGGATCTTTATTTTTATCAGTTTTATATACCTCGTTTTAAGTTTTGTGAAACTATACAAGTAGAGAATACTATGTTAGTGTGATTGTGTACTTAAATTTATCTCACGAGTGAAGAAAGGTTTACATGGCGAGGCTTGCCGAGCCTTGTTAGCCTTTCTGAGACGAGTGGGATAAATTTAAGTACACAATCACACTAACATAGTATTCTATTTATTCTACAATATTTTTTGTATATTTAATTTATTCCTGATGCAATCAAAATAGTAGTCTTTAATTGCTAAAATAAAAGCAAAAACAGATTAAATTAACTGAATCTAACATTGCGTAGTAATATTAATTGTGATCTTTCCCGTGTACGGAACTCGAAATAGTCCTTAAGAATTCCACGCAAAAGAAAAGTAAACGAGAGAAAATATCACTATACGCCTCGATTCAAATTTAATAAGCGTTCCAAATGTTGCTCCGCCTCTCGTGAGATACGTCATCACACAAGCCACTCGACTGATACAAACACATGGAACAGTCGACTAGCGTAATATTCCGTATGTATGTATACTACTGTTACACATGCTACGTGGAATATACATATATAAGGAGAAGGTAAATGCCATTGTGATAGTGCTCTTATGCATCGCTACCGGATAGGAAATACACAATCTCGTCGTTCACATATACCGGGTTTCATAGCATATCATGTTCATGACAAGGCTCTTCTACATATGCACCTTGTTAATGCCATTAATATTGTGGACAAATGCCTATTTTAAAACACCGTATTTCAAAAAAACAATTGTGTGACTTTTGATTCATTCATTCGTCTATCGCAAATGTAACACGTGGTGTATAGAGGAACGATTCAATAAGAATAATTTTGAATATGTATATATTGAAAGAAAATATGTTATGTTTGTACATATATGCAGCAGTTTATTTTATGTATATGGGAATACTTGACTTTTTCGGTGTCAAATGTTTTCAGATCACTGATATACTTACACGCCCGAGTTGAAATAGTTGCAAAAAGCACAATTATCCCAATATCTGAAAATAAAATCAAACTTCAAGTCACACAAAGTGATCGTAACATGCATCTCTAAACAAACGAATATTTCTGACAGTTATTAATTTGTTATTATAGTAGCCCTTTCCGTTAACACACTTTTGAAAATGCGTGTGCCCCACTTTTTGTTTTGTGGGAAAATAGTTCAAAATTAAACATCAAGATTTTAAAATAAAAATGTATCCTTTATGTTATACTAATTATGGTTTGATTACTCATGTTTGTTTAAGTGCATTGTCGGGTCTCGAAGTATTTGAATACATATATTTATTACAACACTGGTCCAGTTCTAAACTCTATATATTGCATTACGATTTGATCGACTTTTAGTAGAGGTTCCGTAGCATTATTGCATTAACACGTTACTAAACGCATATCCATATATATATGTGGCGTGTTCTGAGAAAACTTGGCAAAATGCTTCTGCGTAAAGTGTCATCCCACATTAGCCTGTGCAGTCCGCACAGGCTAATCCGGGACGACACTTTCCGCCTTAACTGGATTTTCGCTAAATTGTCGTCCCTGATTAGCCTGTGCGGACTGCACAGGCTAATCTGGGATGACAATTTTCGCACAAGCATTTTGACCAGTTTTGTCAGAACACGCCACATATATAAGATCGGCGTGTACACGATGCGGCTAACGTATTGAGTTTCTGAACGTCACGGATTTTTAATAATTTAACGACTGTTGCTGATCGATGGTTGTTGAATATTAAATAATGAATGAAAATCCCTAAACATGTATCTAAATAGGTGGAATTGAACCAGCTGCAAGTTGCCAAACAACAGTGGAATATATTTTCTTGACAATTATGAAAATATGTTTACAGAGATAAACGTATTCATAATGCTTAAAGATGAACCACATTCGCTCTTAAATGTAGAAATACATGCAAATTGTTACAATAAGCAAATCAATCAATCAGTTCTTCTGACGCAATAAGTTACCTCCATACAACTGAAGTTCGAGCTATACTATGTCAAAGACAGTATTATTTTATTCTGCTGAGCTTCTTCAAACTTGTTTTATATTTTATTCGTTATAGTTGCATGATATTCATCAAATAAATTGACTCATACAATGAATAAAAGGTGCACATATACAAAATAATATCACATAATGTAAAGCAGTTATACTAAAATTATCAATTTATTATCGAATAGGGACATACAATGCATGCGACGTGAAGTGTAATGTTAAAATGTTTGTCATACTTTACAAAATTCAAAGCCGACAGTAGGAATTAACACCAAAATACAACTTACGCTCATCCATGTGGGTAATAATTGTCAAATGATGTTCCGATTTAAATCATTTATATTCACAACTTTTAAAGCAACATTAACATTTACTTACAGCTAAACATGTGTGTTATCATAACAGTACATCGACAGTTGTCCGCGGTTGCAGTTTGTTAACATTGCGTCTTTAAGCTAACCATATTATCAGTCATAACGTCATATCCCGTCACGATCTTCTAACTATGGAACATTAGACCTTATCTTTATTAAAACTCGCAGGATTTGCTCCATGTACATGAATTGTAATTGCGTTTCCTTAAAGTTTTATTTTAAGGACAATTTGCAACACGTTTCTTATTTCAAGGACGCCCTTATAAATACCTATTTCAACTGTGATTCTAAGACATTATATCAATATACGTTGACATGATTTTTTTTTTATCTTTATGTTTGTTTCAAAATCGGCTTTTGTCAGTTCATTTGTTTAATCGTTAAGGGAAACAATAATAAACAAGTCTTTAGTTTTATTGTGCATTATTATAATTAACAAATAACCATTATTTTATGTTGTATTATGATCAATAAAAAAATAAACATGTGTGTGTATTGAATTATGGTTAAACAAATAACCGTACTTTAATGTTACATCATGATTGTTAACAAATAACCATAGCTGTATGATGTATTTTACTGAAAAACACATAGTTTTAAATAGCATAGTAAGTCTATCATAAACAATGTAAATATTGTATTTACGCATTTGTAGATTAAAAATGACGTTTATCAACAGTACCAATATAACTTCTTGCATCACATGTATCTGTTACACATCCAACTGTGCATAAGAACATGACGTTCGGTATGGGTAACTTAATGTATTCCCTATTAATTGCGAGAAGATGAACGTTATGGGGGGGGNGGGGGGGGTAAGTTTTAATTGTACAAGTATTCAACCTTAAACATTTTGAGAACATGTTTATAGTCCTGTTGGGTAGCCTTAATCCGGCTGTCAATATTAAAATAACTGCAGAGTCCGGCACCATTAATTGTGTGGGTATTGGTCATGAAATAATGTAGACTACCACTGACTCAGGAATAAATTTGGTGCTTGGGAATAAATTAATGTATACTGCTTAACCGTTAAAGGGAATTGTTACCGTTTTGGTAAATTGACAAAATTGCAAAAAAAAAATGTTTCCGATGAGCAAATGTTCGATGTAGTTTTTTTTTTCGCAAGGCAACAGTAATACTGACCTTTTACCCTGCTCTAAAATGTGTCGTGTTCTGAGAAAACTGGGCATAATGCTTGTGCGTAAATTGTCATCCCAGATTAGCCTGTGCAGTCCGCATAGGTTAATCAGGGACGACAATTTCCGCTTTTTTGGATTTTTTCGTTTAAATGATGTCTCTTCTTAGCGAAAATCCAGTTTAGGCGGAAAGTGTCGTCCCGGATTAGCCTGTGCGCACTGCACAGGCTAATCTGGGATGACACTTTACGCACAAGCATTTTGCCCAGTTTTCTCAGAACACAACACAAATATCCATCATATGCGTCCTATGACGATTTACAAACCGGAAAATTATAAAGCGTTACAAACGCGAAAAGATTGAATAATTTGGAAAGTTCTGTTGTTATCGTTATATTTTGTGACATAACGAGATTTGTTGACTTTTAATCCAAGGGTCAGTGGTTCGAGCCCAAGTTTGGCTTACTTTTGTTTTCTTTTTTTCTTCAATTTTATTTTTGTTTTATACTGGAGCTTATTAGTTCCGATGTTTACATTCATCAATTTAAAGCATTCAATGAAAACTTCAAAACATGCAAATATCTGTGAACAAGTCAATTCAAGATGTAAGGATTTAGTAGTGATCTCAATATTATGACAGAAGTACTGCAAAAAAAAAACGGTAAATATTCTAACATGTAGCTAATTAAACGTAAGTTATTTAGCTTAAGACACGCTCATGTTTTAGGGTAGATATATCTCGTCGTATTAATGTGTTGAATTTAACCGTTCTCTTCAGGCACGACACGAACTGGAGTTTGCATACATGCAGCAGTTATTAGTAAACATTTCTTCATTTAAAAAAATCGTGTATATTGTTCGAATACAATTAAATTCTAATGCAATTTGTTAATCTCATATTGTCAAGAGATCAACACAAGAGATTCACACACAACCAAATTACATGTTAATGTTTTACTGTTGTTTTTAATCTTGAAGTATAATGATATCGTTCTATTTCGGAAAAGGCAATTATTTTCGACTAAAATATGTACATCTGCAATGAAACCTGTAGATAAGACACGTATAGCGACATTTTAAATAAGGTCACGCAAATGCGAAAAATAATCAGCCTACAACTCGTCAAATGCAGTTGGACATTTTTAGTAAAGTGCTTATCATTTATACATGAAATGTCGCCAGGAAAAGCCTCTTCTCGGGTAAGCGTCCAGCCGACAACGATTAAGCGGAGACGCCTTTCAAGATGAAATCTAAAAGCGATGACGTCATAACTAAATCCCATGCAAATGATGACATCATAACCGCCGTTGAGCGTCTGGAATCACGTGACCTGATAGCCGATGGATCACGGGACTACACACTTCCTGCAATTCCCGGTAAACACAGCGACCTCAAATCCATCAGCGCAGACACGATTGCAGAAGTGTTGCATGGCGTTTAAAGTGAATGCCTGTCTTAGGTGACAATCGCGGACTGTCGATAGCCGTACGAGTTCGAAGGAGGTCACATCCACGGCGCAATCAACATGTACACGAGGGACGCTGTAAACAGTCTTCTCGAGACCCAGACGACACCGAGCGCGGACCAAGAATGCACCGGTACCTGCGCAGTCAGGATCGAGCCTTGAATCAGGATCATTACCCGAAACTGAACTTCCCAAAAGTGTACCTTCTCCACGGCGGATACAAAACCTTTTATGAATCCCACGGTGACCGATGTGACCCCCATAGCTATACTCCCATGTTGCACCTAGATCACTGCGCGGACCTACGTCACTTCCGGTTCAAGTCCAAAACGTGGACTGTCGGAAGTGAAAAAGTAAGCAGAAGGCGACATCGCAGTCGGATGTTTTCTTCCGTTCTGGACTTTTTATAAGTTCAATAGTCATTACGTGTGCCATTATTATAACAAGTGCTATATTTGTTGTGTTATTTTGTTTATGTGTTATTTGATACATACAATAAATACTGTGATTGAATGCAATACACAGTTTTGATTCATTTTTATGTTTTGGATCAAAATAAACATGTTCCCGTCAAACGTAATGTAGGAGAATTTATCTCAAATAAGTTTTCGTTGAGAAAACGCGTACAAAACACATTACCCGTTTGAATATATTCTCAACGCGGAGGAAATTCCGTGTCTTTATATTGAACGATGTAAGCGTCTATCTAATTTCTAATACATCAACGGTTATTCTGATTTATTATGTAAATGGCATTTAATAAAACACTTAATTAAATTCTCACAGGATCTTATTATAACACGGCAAACTATCAATTCATTTTTCTGTCATTTCTTCATTTCCAGATTATGCGATCATTATGTCATTTAAAAGACGAACTGGTACTCTTCAGAAAATTTCAATTACAAAATAGTCTCGCAGGCTAGCTCAGTTGAAAGAGCGCTTGACAACAAACCCGCCACATGTGAGCAATTTTCATGAAATCTCTTTTACGGCAATCTGCCCTTACCTCTGATATAAGTTAGAAGTTGCCAGTTTCTGGTATAAGTATGTGATTTAAAAAAAAAACTTTTTCTGGGGTCTTTGGGGCCAGTAAAAGTGCGTGTTTTTAATTCCCACCCGCGATTTGACCGAAGTGTACGTCCTCCAAGGCGGATACAAAACCTTCTGTGAATCGCACGGTGACCTATGTGACCCCCATTGCTACACTCCGATGTTGCACCTAGATCACTACGCGGACCTACGTCACAACCAGGTAAACTCCAAAACGTGGACCGCCGGAAGAGAGAAGGTTAGCAGCAGGCGACATCGCAGTCGGATTTTCCTTCCGGTCTGGACTTTTAATAAGTTTAATAGTCATTACGTGTACTATTATTATACCAAGTGCTTTATTTGTTGTTTTATTTTGTTAACGTGTTATTTAATACTAACAATAAATAAAGTGATTGAATGCAATACACAGTTTTGAGTCATTTTTTATGTTTTTAATCACCATTTGGATCATGATAAACATATTCCCGTCAAACATTATTGAGGGGACGTTACCTCAATTGCGTTTTCGTTGAGAAAACGCGTACAAAACACATTGCCAATTTGAATATATCCTCAATGCGGAGGAAATTTAGTGTCTTTATATTTAACGAAGCTAGCGTCTGTATAATTTCAAATACATCAACGGGGACTATGATTTACTAAGTAAATGACATTTAATAAACCACTTAATTAAATTATCACATGATCTAATTATAACACGGCAAACTCACAATTCATTTTTTCTGTCATTTCTTCATTTCCAGATTGTGCGATCCTTGTGTCATTTTAAAGACGAATTGGTACTCTTCAGAAAATTTCGATTACAAAATAGTCGCGCCGGCTATCTCAGTTGGAAGAGCGCTTGACGAAAAACCAGCCACATTACTAGTGTGAGCAATTTCCCTGAAATCTCTTCTACCGCCATCTGTCCTTACCTATGATATAAGTTACCAGTTGCCAGTTTCTGGTATGTGAATTAAAAAAATCACACTTTTTTGGGGGGTCTTTGAGACCAGTAAAAGTGCGTGTTTTTTAATTCACACCCGCGATATTAAGTGAAATAATGTTGAAAACAGCGTAACACCAATTAAAATAAAACAAATAAACAAACAAACAGCAATAAAAATAGTTCAAACGATGAAAAGTGCAGTTCGCATGAATGCAAACATCGGCACAAAACAATATTTCGGCAGTGAAATACCGACAAATCGAATGGACCACGCACTGATACATAATAAGATCATAATTTAGTGGAATTTATCCTACTAGGCAAACTCCTACGTATATCATGATGTGATTCGATATAATAACAGAAGCGTTACAAATGTGTAACATAAGAGCGGACAAAAGAAATGGATCAACTCTTTTAATTATTCGCGTGTTTTAGTTTAAAGTGTTTTTTTCTGATGGAAAAGTGTTCAACAAAATAGCAACTTACATGTCAATAAGAGTTCATAAATACAAAATGATCATGTTTATTGAACAAAAACACAAATATTCAAGATTGTGCAATTTATCATTCGTTTACAACATTATTAGTTAAAAATTNGCATGTTAAAATGCAATATTTTTACCAAACTATATACTGATTACGATTTTGCTAGTTAACTGCCGTTTCATGTTCTGCAGTAAAACTATATGCACATTGTATTTCATGTGCAAAATACGTACATTTTTTTCGGAATGTCGTTTTCGGATACAGTATTTTTCGCCAATTTTACATTATTTGCCACGTTCTTTTTTTATAGAATGGCGAATACACTATGGTTATATGGATGGTCTGGTTTATAATATTTTATGGTTTTAATATGACATCATTGCGCGAATGGGATATGCACTGAAATAACTTCCGGAAAGAATTACTATGCATACTTTCAGTTTGGAAATGCGATGGTACTGAAGCCTTTAAAACGGACATAGGAGTAACGTTTAAACGGTAACGTTTTGTTTGTTTCATTTCGTTCAAACGTTTAGAAATATCTGTAAACGTGATACCTTTAATACGTACTGATAATGTTTATTTCATATTTGAAGAACTTGTGTAGTCCCTTCATACATATTATCCCGGAAGTCAGAAACCAAAGGCACCTCGATTAAAGCATAGAATTGTAAATGTCATTTTCAAACGATTTATGAGACGACTCAATTCACGTATATCACGTAAGAATGTCAAATTAGCTCTCAGGAGGATAACTGCTTTCCGTGTGTTATACCGTCAATGATTATACAAATGACTATTCATTATTATGCGCGATACTGCAGCACGCAAAATCTGATCGATAATATGAACATGTATGTTGTTACTTGTATGTAAAATGCTAAACAGACACACTCTCCTGACTGCAATAACTTAACATTTATCTTCACCGGCAACGCAAGTTTGCATAATTCTTAACCATCATTGTACACTATATCTTGTGATTTATTTATGATGCAATTTTATGAAAGACTGACAAACACAGACAGACAGTCATTTTATATAAGACTTGCAAATATAGCATCGTTTTAACACACATTTTATTAAATACACTGTCAACGTGCACTTACAGCGTTAAAAACAACTTCCTTTCGTATAGCCATACAACAAAGAACACAATCCATAAAGTTAACAATTTAACCACCATATTTACGTGTGTGATTGTATGTTGACACCTTCGCTCAAAATGAGAATCATATCCATTTAAGTCAATATTTGATTAATTATTGCACCAAAATTAATAAATAAAACCAATATCGTATTAACCTAACATATGTCTATCTCTGAACTGTCTTTCGTCAGCCCATGCCTGTTCCACGAAGTCACGTAAGGTCCATAACCGGCGTAATACAACTGTTTAGCGTGCAAGGTTTTCATCTCTCGAGGCGTGCATATTCGGTACCGCCATTTCCTCTGGATATCCGGAGGGAATTGAGCCTTTCGGCTGTGGTTATGTTTGGTGTTGTTTACTAATACTGCAGACCTGTGAAAAAGTGACACTGATGCATTCTTTAGATTTATCGTTAAGATAAGACAACAATGTTAATATGAGTCGAATAACTAACGGAGTACCATAAAGCATATCATCTATAATATTTATTTGAACTTAACGGATGCTACTTACGTCTACCGTCTTAGTATGGTTTGGAGAATATATTGTTTTGCTGATCTATGTAATAATAGTTTGACCACCAACTTTGTCCTCGGTCGTAATCGAAATAACACGTTGATGTAGCGCGAGTTTTACACAATTAATACATATTTTCCCCAAAATTATGACATTCGTTATTATCAAGGTCGGTTAACATCAGTGGATTAGCATGAACCTTGCATTCATTACCATGAAAGTAAAAGTAAAATTAGATTTGAATCTAACGTGTAGCTGTTTACACGCAAAATAATATTAGTACATATACAATACGTGTGCATATGCGATATGCAGTCGTTGTACAAACAATATAGATCGGTGTGAATTACAATTAAAGAAATACACCATATGAAATTGAGCAATCCTATTGATCAATATGTATATTTTTTATAATTCCATATATTCAATATGTAAGTCAATTAGCCAACCTGCTTTATGATAGCTTCTGCACTTAACTCACATTGACGTCAAACGCACGTATGTGCCAGTGCAAGAATGTTAAGTACTTCTTTTGTGTGTGGTATTTGATCTGGTAAGCAATATGCGATCAGTCATCATTAAGAACAGTCTTCTTTCATAGACATGCACGATGCGGAATTCATCTTGCTTCAATATGTCTCGTATGGTGACTAAGGTCAATAAGAGATATCACAATGCGCATTTGGGAGACATAATCTTTCATCTTGGCGATAGAATCAAGAAATAATGATTTATGTCTTCTCATGACATCATGGATTCTACCGTCGAGAAAATGCACACATAGGAACAAAACGTGTACAACATTTAACATTTAAGCACAAAATATTTGATGTTTTCAAAAGTTTGGATCGGACAAATTTTATATTGTTATTTGTAAATTTATAATGAAAACAAAACAGTCCTTTGTATTGACCGATAAATCACAACTGCATATGCTTGCCGAATCCCGATCATGCTATGAAAACAATTCGACGTATGAACAAACCATGTAAATAATCTCAAATACGAATTATTGTCAGCTGTGGCAAATTTAAAGTGAGCAAAGAAGGAATTATTAAACAAGAAACCCTAATTGTGTATAAGTGTCATGTCTTGGACCACATCTGGTCAGTGTTGCATGGTTTGTATTAAATAATTGAGAGACATTCACAAGAGGTTGTGTCGCCGAGGAGTTTAATATGTCATGCGGAAGACAGACGCCATCTCATCTGCCTGTGCGAGTTCATATTAACTTGACGGGTTTCTGTGCCTTGCTTCTAGAGGACCGTAAAATGTGTCATCACGTCAGAACTCAAGACATAGTTGTTTTGTTTTTATCAATCAGTTCTCAGACATAAGGCTTCTTATAAGGATAAAGTACAATTTCGACGTGGATGTATAAATATAGTGATAGGACGTTACCACAGGCAGTCGTTTATAAACAGTTTAACGTAAACAATAACTCATTATCGATAAACAAGTCTTATAACATTAATTATTCTTTCAAATGTTAAGCATAAATATATTGAAATAAAATCATACTTGCATGTACCGTGTCAGGTACATATTTATCATTTATTGTATTGTACGTATTGTCTAGTATTGCATAGGAAATGTGTCATTTTCCATAAACAAAAAAAGCAGGCAAAACTCCTGATAATGTTTCTGATATTTGATTATTTCTATATAGTCATTACACAAAATAGGTCTACATTCAATGGATAATGTCAATAGTCTTGTATTCATGTTGCTATGTCTCTCTGGTATAGTAATTGGGGTCGAAGAGGGATAAAACACTGAGAGTTTGGGAGACTGGCTCTTTCATCTCGGTAGAATCTTGAAAGGAATGAGTTATGACATATCTTGAATTTGAGGAATCGACGACAACTTGTACATTTAAAGACAGACACTAGGTTGTTTATTAATCAGTTCATAAAGGGCATATCTGTTCATGCTACAGTTAAATAAATACATCTAAATACCCCTGCTTTATAATAAACGAACACCCATTGAAATAAAATGAACACATTTAGTGTCGTTAAACTTAATTCTTTATTCTACTATGTGTATATGTTGTTTCGTTTTGTGCCGTACTGTACCGTTTTGGCAATTGGTTCCTTGCCATAAATAAAGGACCACAAAGGTGTGTATGATAAAACTGCAATACTGCTGCAGCTTCTGGAGTTTCATTTCTTCATATTGCATCTATTTTATAAATGCGGTTATTATAACGATAAGTATTTTTCAGAACAATTATGTGGACGTAATATATAATAAACACAAGTTGGTAAACTTGCAATTAGGCTATTTATATAACGTTACTAAACACGTATTACTTAAATGTCCAGTCAAATAAAACTTAACGATTGAACAACAAAGATAGGGCAGAATGTGAATTGTGCATGTATTATCGTTTTTGTAGTTATGCGGGAAATACGGAAACAAAAATGTACATTGACATGTGAGACGCGTCATTCGAAAATCGGTCTTATGCGACCAGCGAAACCACATATCAGCATGCGTAGTCCTGAAGCTACTCAGTCCGCTAATGTGACCAGGCAACATTGCGTGACCTCATAGCGGACAGGGAAGGTCCTTTACAGAATCTGGTCCAATAATGGAAACTACAAATTGTCGCTTGACGTTTGTCATATTATGTACATATGATCATGAGTTGGTCCAGAGAGGATTGAATATTATACTAGAATATATCTAAATTGTCATCGCAATTTATGTAGAGAAATTCAGTTTTCTTGCGGTTGTCATGGTGATATTTTTGATAAACGTTTTTTTTATTAAAGACCTTACGTTTCCATGGCAAATTTGGCACACATAACGCGTTTTTCTAAGAAATGACTCTAAATTCCAAAAAAAACTGCAACAAGTTAACACAAACTTTACTTGCACTATTACTGAATTTCAAAACGAGAGTTATATAGTTTGGGTAACAACACGAGAATTTGAACACTATCTAAGGATATGTGTACACCGTTTTAACACGAAAGGAAAAACGTGCAATGCATACTCAAGAACAAACTTCACCCGTCAAAGGAAACACATCCAGCGTACGGTTGCTGCATGCTTTAGAAAAAATAGTCTCATTCATGATTCATATTTTTCGATGCGAGAAAACATCGCTAATGAAACAGTAATGTACTTTTCCGCTGAGTTCAGTTATACGAACTGCATTAGTACACATATTCACTTTCGACAATTGCTTAAGCTACGCCCACAAACGGTATCCAATGACAAACTAGCAGCAACCAGCTTGTTTGGTGTTTGCAATTGCGTTTTCGATAAAAACAGTTTTGGTTTGGACGTATGTCTGTTCGACGCCATTGAGTCTCGGGTGTTTGTCGCCGTTATAAATGCGAATAAACTAGACAATTCACACATATATCATAAATGAGCCAATGGCTACACCACATGATAGTGTTAATTTTCTAGTGGTTGACCCGTGCATGTAGTTTAAACAGCTCATGCAGAAATGATGACGTCTCTTTTAACATAAATTGTTTCGGGTTGTTGTTCTTTAAAATATTGCATTTTCGTGTATTTGTATTACGCAGCTAACTGTATTTTTAGAATGCTAAATGATGGAATGTTATTGGATTTCTCACCAAAAACGAACTATCGGCCACGAATAAGCGACTCTTGAATCTAAAACACCTCTCTAACCTTTTAGTTAAATTGTTTAGAATAACAGACTGCACTTTACTGTATTGAATCAATTATTGGAAGCATTTTGTTTCATTATAATACCAATTCAATCACAAAGCAAAGCCAACGGAATTAACAACAATGCATATTTAAACATTACTGACTGAGACAACCCACGGGTGTGTCTGTTTGTGTTGAATAACACGTTATTTCAGAGGATTATTTCTGTCAGTGGATTGTTACCCCATGGGATACTTAAAACGTATTTTCAAACATATCGACGTTTTAATCGACACAGCGGTTTTGTGATACATTATCTAATGGCTTTTGTAAGAGCAAATCTGTTTTGATAACTTCACATTAGACGTATTTTAGTACTGCCGTCGAATCGATCGTTTAACAGCTAAAAGTGTAATCTTTACCTTTATATTATGTCGAAATGCATTTTCGTAATATTTAAACCAAACGATTAAAATGAACGACACATGTAGGTAAAATTAAATAACTTTTGCTATAACGGTCAATTAAATAAAACGTTGGAAACTTCAATGATCTTCATAATTTCAAAGTTTAAGCCGATATCGAGACGTGTAATGGTATTTATTGCAGAAAAAAACATCTGTGCCAATGTGTCCTACGATCTGTACACAGACGTGGGGATTTCATAACAGTGTTCAGGATTATGTCTTTCTTACATTAATGAATATTTGACTTACAGCAGACACTTTTTTTGCAATTGTATACAACTTTAATTTCGTTGGCGTTCTGGTATTAATAGCTTTTAACTTTTATTCTAGTTGTTTTATTCATCAACGTTTTATATATATAAAAAAACAAGATCTTTAACACTCGCTTTAAGAATTGCTACAAAGGCATTCGTAAAACTTTTGATGTTGACCTATTTTGTACTTGCGCGATGCTTCACCTACGAACACTTATCGATTTCCCAATTGGCCTAAAGTCATAAATGAAGATACGTATTTCCTCGTTGCGGAAATACTTAGGGCAGACCTGGAAGCAATACACACGGTATGGGACACATTCTGCATCAATAATGTCGTCTTCCACAAACATTAAATAGGATAGAAATACAAAACGTGATAATGTGTTATATAAACAGCTGTCGAAATGCAAGGACTAAGTACAATTTGGCAGTTGTAGAAACACACATATTTAGCTGCACATACAATGTGCAAAGATCATAGATTGTGGGATATTATTGTCATTTCCCTGTTATGAGAACGTTCAAACCTTATTTTCCTGAAGTATAAGAAAAGTATAACGATTTTAGTAAACATATAGAACGATGCTGAGAACAATTTAACAAAAGGCACCATTGCATTTAAGCGCTAATCAGAGTCATGGACACCATATGTTGAAGACTTGACCTGGTAAATAAAGGTTGAGCCCAGTAAACACCGATTCAAAGCCTTCATATTGTCAATATAAACATTCTAAGTTTTATGAAGCCTGAGTCATAAAAGTGCCCGTTATAATGTTGTTTTTTTTTAATTTGACCCGATGACCTAGTTTTAATATAAAGAAGTAAAACTCCAGAAGCTCCAGCAGTATTGCAGTTATATCATACACACCTTCGTGGTCCTTTATTTATTGCAAGTGACCAATTGCCAAAACAGTACCGTACGGCACAAAACGAAACAACATACAAACATAGTAGAATAAAGCAGCACCTGAACCAGATGTAAACTTGGCCTAGATAGTGTCAAGATAAACATTATGACCAATTTTCAAAACGTTTGAGCCATATTTATTGTCCCAAGAAATGTAAATTGTTTTAAAAGGATTTGACCAAGTCACATAGATTCAAGATCCAGTTTCCAATTTCATAAGATCCAATGCAAATTTAGCGTTGATTTTGTAAAAGTTAACATTATTTACAAGTTTTATCCTCTATTAGCCATAAATGTGGCCTCTAGAGTGGTACAACGATTTTGTCTAGGATTTGACATTGTTACCTAGTTCTTAGACGTGGAATACATACAACTATATATGCCTGCTTTATAATGAAAGAAAACACATTGGCCTAAAATGAACACACTAAGTGTTGTTAACATTCATTATAACTTCTATTTGATGTATGCGGTTGTTATAACAATAAACATACTTCAGAACAAGTGTGTGTTGGCTGATTGCGATTAATATAGCATAACTTCTGTATACACCTATGAATTTATGTTCAGTCGTATACTATTGTATGAATGAACAACACAGACACAATAAAGTTTCTACTGTGAATTTATTATCGTGTTTGTAATTCTGTGGAAATTAACGAAATGAAGAGAATGTGCACCTACATTTAATGTACATAAGATCCTTATTCGTTTTAGAGATTATTGGGTAAGTCAATAAGGTATGTCAACAACAATCGCAATATGTATGGTGACGGTCGGTTTTCATTTGGGTGTCATGGTAATATTTGACAATGTGATTAAGATTTCTTGTGAAAAAGTGTCAGTTTGTATTGCAAATTTGGTAAAACACATACTACTTTTTTCTAACAAATGATTATAAAATCCAAAACAAACTGTGACACATTAACACAAACTTTTCTTGTCAGTTACGAATTATATCATTAGAAACGCTTAATGATTGATATTTGATTTGTTTGGTGATAGCTCAAGTATTTGAACACTAATTGAGGTTATTTTTTCACCGTTTTAACATGAAAGACTATAAAAAGAATGCACACTGAAGAACAAGATTCATCTGTCAAAGGTAACAAATCCAGCGTACGGAAGCACTAGAATAAATAGGCTCATGCATGATTCATAATTAGAAATCAGAGAAAGTAATGAGTTGTGTAATGAACATCTGAATATAAAACATACTTCATTAATTCACATATTAACCGTTGGAAAGTGCAAAAATGTGCTTTACTACGCCCACTTACAGTGTTAAATGAACGAAGAGCAGTCCTTGCATATGCGGTATTGGTTAATCGTAGTTCGAGTAAATAATATTTAGCTTTTCATTAATGTCTGTCAACGCCCTTTCGTCTCGGGAGATTTTTGCCGTTGCTATTCCAATTTTACATTACATATATGTGTTAATTAATTCGTAACTCCGTGCATGCAGTGTTATCAGCTCATGCGGGTATTATTACTTCTAGTTTAACAAAAACTTAATGTATACACGTCTTAAAGTGCACCCATTTATTGAGTAATTACTACAGCAAGGAGAGAAAATATATAAGAACTATTACTTTCGTTTTTCCAATATGGTTAATTGAATTAGCAATTCCGAAAGATCATTTTAATTATACAAACCGTGCTACTAGTTTAAAATGTATCAGTGCTGCTTCTTTCACAGTTATAAAAAATACATTATAGGCAACTAAACGATGTTTCGACAGTACATTACATTCTTTACATTATCTTTACAGTACAATATACATTAATTTAAATGATTTTTAAACATGACGGAATGCGGCAAGTATTATAATGGAAAGCATTAGATTGATAGTCAGATCACAAAACAGACATTTTCTTTTATACCTTATGATAAAATATTACATTTCTGCAGTGAAATAACAGCAGTGAAAATAAACAAATTGGTATTTTCACCGGTGAAAATAACACATTTTCGGAACTACTTTGTCTATTTTTAGTTGACAGTTTGTAAAAATGGCGCACTGTATGAATGAAAATATGTCAAAATTTGCGTATTCCTACGACATCAGGGACATGTACTGTTCAGTAAATTGTGTTGCACAAGCAATATTTTATGCTTAACTTTTTTTGCTTATTTTAGAAAGAGCAATACAATGTTAAAGCCTTTCAGCTGTGTTTACTCGTAAACCATCAAATATTGGACTTTTTCTTTCGGCGGAGAATGATGCAAACACGAATAACGTCATTTTGTGTATAACAATGTAAGAGGCACGCCACGGGAGAAAGGGTAACTTTTCAGCTAAAGGGAAACAGCTGTTAATTATTTTCTTGAAAAAGGGGCATAAAAGAAACAGAAAATGTGTTCATGTCAGTGTAAGATCGTTTGTTATTTCACTCGTGATCATAGAAAAAATAATATGTGCCACTCGTGAAAATAAATGTTCTATGATCACTCGTGAAATAACAGACGATCTTACACTGACATAAACAAATATCCTTTATATCATTATATTAATTCATTAAAAAAGACCAATCGGCGAAACAAACCCCTTCTTTTAGTGTTGAAATAGATTCTGGTATATTTTAATTCATTTCTGTTACATTTCAACTATACAATGCTTTAAAGAAGTGTTGATTACTTGACACAAATATGGAATATTGGATAATGTCTGGAAAATTTACAACTTAAAACTACTTTCTGACCAGTTATTGCGGTGCCTGAAACTAATTTTGCTTCCTGTGAACGCAGTTTAAATTGAGCAAAATAAGAACAAATACAAGTGTGTGGATATGTATAAAATGCGTACGTACACATAGATAAAACCATCGTTTAGGTGAAATGCACACTGATTGTATTTGCAAATCGTATCTAGCTCACCTTCAGGGCTGCTTTTATAATATCATGTGACGTGGGAAAACTAATTAGAGAAGTCATATTCGTGTTCTATATTATTTCAGCAAGTGTTGGTGTGTATTGAACATAAAACATGACTTCAAGAATAGTTAAATGGAAGCTGTATGCTATTTTCGTTTAAGGTTGAAACGTTCTATACACATGAGAAACATATACATTTAAGTCTATATTTGATTGAGTATTGCACCAAAAAAATAAATAATTCAACAAATATCGTATTTACATAACATAAAAAAAATACAGCACTCGAAATACTGTCCTTCGTCAGCCCATGACTGTTCCAGGATGTCGCTTAAAGTTCTTACCCGCCATTATACTACTTTATCAAATGACGGCCATCGATGTACAGCGTCTCATATGCAAGCCATGCAAGATTTTTATCTCTCTAGGCGACTTTCATGTTCGGAACCAGACGCCGCCATCTATTTATATTCCCGGAGGGAATGGAGCCGTTCGGATGTGGTTTATGTTGCTGTTTTTTTTTAATATATACTGATATGCAGACCTGCGTTTTAGTGAAACTGACTGAGGAATGTGAAATATTATCTAGATTTATGGTAAATATTTGACGAACGATAACGAACATTTAAACATTAGTTGAATAACTAACGGAGTACCATAATGCATATCATCTATAATATGTTTTCGAACATAACAGATGCTTCTTTTACGTCTACCGTCTTATTATGGTTTGGAGAATGGTTTGGAGAATACATTGTTTTGCTTATCTATGAACTAATGCACCTACTGTGTCCGCGGTCGTAATTACAAGCGACCCTTTTAATCTATAACAACTATCTAAACTATGAGTAAACTTGTTTAAAATATCAGTCTGAAATTTTACGTTTTAATCAATTATTGGAAGCATTTTGCTTCATGATAAAAACGATTCAATCACAAGGCAACGCCAACTGAATAAAAAGCAATGCATATTTAAACATCACTCTCTGAGACCAAGGGTGTGTCTATCAGTGTTGAATAACACATTATCTTTGGTGATAATTGTTTTCAGTGACGTTTAACACCGTGGGACGCTGCAAAATGTGTTTTAAAACATATCAACATATCACTCGACACATCAATAGAGTGGAACATTATCTGCTGAAATATTTATACAGATATCGGCGCATTTTAAAGGCGGTTGTTAGAACAATTCGGTTTTTTTTCGCACTAAATGAACTTTGTTGAAAGTTGACATAGAACGTATACAGTATCAACAAGCCGAATACTTTCTCACGGATACATATAGCAATGACAATACTAAAAATATAAAGAATAATACTTTGAAGATAAACCGCTTATGCCAACAAAGATGTTATTTAAAAGAATTGTGTAAATTGGCTATGTCATACTCAATATGTGATGTTTCGATCATGTCCGTAGCAAATCTCGTATCAAAACAAAATATAAACTCAGTATTTATGTATTTTTTTTTTTTAATTGAACGAATACAGCTAGTTTAATCATGTTTTTCCATTCAGAAAACGTGACGAAGAAATCTGAATGTTGCTCCTGCCGATTCATTAATATTTAAGTATAGGTAAGCGTTGTAGATTTACTATCATGTAAAATGTGTGTTTTAAGACGATGGCGCAGTTTCAAACTTGGTAAATTAGTTGAGAAACAAATTGTCACGTATACGAGTCAAGATGTATTGTGAACATATTGGTTGTCCACGTTGTGACCAATACGAACTGATTATGTTTATTTCATGTTTGAAGAACTATTGCAGTCCCTTCATGCGTATTATCCAGTAAGTCAGAAACCAAAGCAACCTCGATTAAAGCATAGAATTTTCAATGTCATTTTCAGACGATATCTGAGACGACCCAATTCACGTATATCACGTTAGAATATCAAATTAGCTCTCAGGAAGAGAACTTCTTTCCGCATCTTATATCGTCATGGAGCATAAAAACGACAGTTTATTATTATGCTCAATACTGCAGCGCACAAATCTGATATATAATAGGAACACTAATGTCGTTTATAAAATGTAAAACAGACACACTCTCCTGACTGCAATAACACAAAATTCATCTTTACCAGCAATGCAGGTTTGCATAATTCTTAACCATCATTGTACACTATCTCTCGTGATGTATGTATGATGCAATTTTATGCAAGACTGACATACACAGACAGACAATCATTTTATATAAGACCTGTAAATATAGCATCACCTCAATACATATATATAGAAATATATTACCAACGTTCACTTTAAGCGTTCATTACAGCTTACTTTCGTAATACCATACCCCAAAGTACCATATAAAATTATTAACTATTGAAATACCATTAAAACGTTTGCAATTATATATTGAAACATTCTATAACAATGAGAAACAAAACCATTTAAGTCAAGTATTGCACCAAGAATAATTAAAACAAATATCGTATTTACATAACATATAAGCAAAAACGGCCCTATCTGTACTGCCATTCGTCAGCCCATGAATGTTCCACAAAGTCACTTACAGTTCATTCCCGGCGTAATACTACTGTTCAAATGGCGGCCAACGATGTACAGCGTGCCACATGCATGCCATGCAAGGTTTTGATCATTCTAGGCGTCTTTTATGTTCGGTACTAGACGCCGCCCTTTCATCTTGAGCTCCAGAGGGAAAGGAGACTTTCAGCTGTGGTTATATTTGCTGTGGTATATAAACTGATTTGCAGACCTGTGAAAAAGGGACACATGGGCTGAGGAATGCGGAATATTCCTTAGATTTATCGTTAATATTTGACCAACGTTGACGAAAATATTATTGTAGGTTGAATTACTAACGGATTACCATAAAGCATATCACCTTTAATATTGATTTGAACATAAATGATGCTTCTTAAAGTTATTATGGTTTGGAGAATACATTGTTTTGTTTATCTGTGAAGTTAAACACCTACTGTGTCCTCGGTCGTTATTGTAATCAGACGTTGTTTTGTCGCAATTTTTACAAGATGAATACACATTTGTCCAAAAAGTATCATATTGGTTATCATCAATGTGGCTTGCATAAGTGGATCGGCAAGAACCTTAAATTCGTTATTATGAAAGTAAAAGTGAACATAGATTGGATTCTATATAGACGTTATTTACACGCAAATTAAAATCATTATATGTGTCCAAGACATATATTATACATGTGTATATGCGATATGCAGTCGTTGTGCCTAGTAAAAAACACATATCGGTGTGAATTACAAATAAAGAAATAAATCCTCTAAAAATAAGCAATCTTATTGACAAATATGGATATAGGTGCTTTTTATATAATGCCATATATTCAAGATGTAATTCAATCAGATATACTTACTTCATGGGAGCTTCTGCACTCAACGCACATTGGCGCTAAATTCACGTTTGTGCCAGTGCAAGAATGTGAAGTATGTCTATTGTGAGTGGTATTTGAACTGTTAAGCAATATGCGATCAGTCATCATTAAGGACAGTCTACTTCCATAGACATGCAAAATGAAACATTCATCTTGCTTTAATATTTATCGTATGGTAATTAAGGTCAATGGGGGATAACACAATGCACATTTGGGAGACATGTTCTTTCATCTTGTCTGTAGAATCTAGAAATAATGATTTATGGCTTCACATGACCTCATATATTCTCTCGACGAAAACATGCGCACATTGAAACAAATCGTGTACAGCATTTAAACAACTCATTTTTGATGTTTTCAACAGTTTTGATCTGACAAATTGTGAAATTGTTATTTGTTAAATGTATAATGAGAACAAAACAATATTTTGTATTGACACGATAAATCACAAGTGGGTATGCTTTTCGAATACAGATCATGCTATGAAAACAATTTGCCAAATGATTACACAATATTAATTATTAAAAACAAAAACATAGACTCATACTCATAAAAGCATTTACATCAGAAGTATCTGCTTCAAATCACTTACATGTGTCAGTAAGAGTTAACATTATTTAGTAAAGACGTAATACGATATCGAGCTCCCGAGGAGAAGCCCACTATTTCATCTTTAAATAATGTGTATAATTCTTTATTGTTTTGCATTTTTTTTTTTTAAGGCCAGTGTTTTTCAGATACATCATTATCATGATTATATTATTGTTTTAAACACAGAATGAGTGGGAATCATATAAAAGCGGAAGAAATTCTTCTTTATCAAAGTAACACGCCTAAGCGTCTCTTTTGCAATTGTATAATCTACTTCATATGTATTAATACACGTGTATTTTATCAGCAAAGGATTTCAGTTCGTTATCAATCACTCATAATATCTTCAGAGGGCGACACGATAAGATCTAAAATCATTGACAGTAGCAGAGGCCCGTTTAAATGACATATTGTTACTTGAGCGTTTATGATAAAATTAAATGATTCTTCAAAAAACGTCAATAGTCAATTAAAATTTATTTTCGGACACCTCATTCATTTAACAAGTTCTTGCATTGACATAACCAAATACTATGTATTGAAAGTTCTTCGTAATCTTATGAAGTTCTTCTTGGTGTTATATTCTGTATTTTACCACGCGTTGTCAAGTACAGTAAAATGTAAATGTTTTTGTCATAACAACATACAAACTTGTTTTCAGTAAAGGACACGTCATTGATTTGAACCTATTTTAGCCACTAGGAATGCATGTAATAAAAGTATATGGACTTTAAATGAATTACTGTTTTTAAACTTCGTTGAAAGCTTGCGTTATTTAAATTGTATTACCTGTACTCAGAGATTCTTAAATACTAGCGAACATAAACAAATGATATATTACTTAATACTCACAAATAAATTTTAATTAAGGTTTAAAAATTATTTATTAACATTGTTGTAATCACAATACATATCTTAGCATATAAGTGTAGCTTACCAACGACTTCGATTGCAAGACAAATTCGATCGTTTACGAAAACAGTAAATACATTTTCTGAAAGGCGTTTACTGTCATTTTGTAATTTAACGTTGACGATGTCATTTTGCAAGCAAAACGTTATGACATAATATGGCAAGTAATAACGATGTGATTGTAAAAAATTATGTTTAACGAGTGATAAGTGATACAATAAAATAATAACATATGATACAACTATTGATCCGACTTAAATTATTTCTAATGTTCACTTCTCAAAATATTCCTTTACCTGGTATACCTTTAATAGTATGCAACACTTTATGGTGGAGTGATTCTTATATGTATTAGCTGTATTATATTCACCTTGTTACAAGGATTACGATAGCGATCTCTCAAACCAATTGATATCATTTCTAGGGAAAAAAAACATTAAGATAAAAAAAAGTATTTGTCTTCGGCAAGACCTCGTCAAACAACGAAAAATAGCATTAACTTAATTGAAACGACATTAATATCAATACACTGACGGCTTATAACACGCACATTTTTGAAGACATTTTTTGTAAGTCATATATTTTTTAATGTGAGTTTCAATTGTGCTGATAATTACATAAAATTTACTTGTTTGCGCTGAATTTCATTGCACAAACTTTAACCATATACACGCTTTTTGCTTAGTAGTTTAAAAGTACGAATGTTCCGTTAATCGTAGTATTTACTTATATGTTCCTGTCATAATTTAACCTCACAAACAATATGCCACTTCTTACATATGGTGTGTGTGTTAACTTTGGTCTTTTATTGCGACTTGCACAACATGTCAAAATACCTGTTTTGATGGTTGCTACCAAGTTGTATTATACCGTGTCAAAGTCAAGGTGAAAGAAAGTAGAAATGATTCAACGAGATACCCAAACTTTGTATTATTGTCGTATCTTGTTCCACATCTGGTCAGGGGTGCATGGTTTGTATTACGACAGTAACTGTATCAAATAAACAAGCGGATGTGTCGCTGAGGAGATTAAAGCCTATACAATGCTCAAACATCAACGAAAATTTTGTTATATAATTTGTAAAATATAGTTAACATATAAATAATCAGTGTTCCTTATAGCAATAGCAAAACGTTCAACGTTAGATGTGCTCTGGTAACATAGATTTTTGTAGATACAAAATGCTCGTTTTTTATTCATTTGTAACACAATAAATTATATTTTAATTTCTCGCAAATATATCTATTCATTCGACACACAAACACTAAAATGGTGGCATGTTAGTGCTCATGTGTTGTATGAATAGATATCGTGAAATGGAATAAATTATGACACAACAATTTTTAAACAATTATATTCAAGATGTAATTCAATCAGATATACTTACTTTATGGGAGCTTCTGCACTTAATTCCCATTGGCGCCAAATGCACGTAGTGCAAGAATGTGAAGTATGTCTATTGTGTGTGGTATTTGATCCGGTAAGCAATATTCGACCAGTCATCATTAAGGACAGTCTACTTTCATAGAAATGCAAATTGTGGCATTCATCTTGCTTAAATATTTCTCGTATGGTAATTAAGGTAAATCTGGGATAACACAATGCGAATTTGGGAGACATATCTTTCATCTTGTCAGTCGAATGTAGAGATAATGATATATGGCTTTACATGACATCATTTAATTTCTCGTCGACAAAAAGCACCCATTGGAACAAATCGCGTAAAACACATTCAAGCAAAAACTATTGGATGCTTTCAACAGTTTGGATCGAACGAATGGGATATTGTTATTTGTTAAATGTATAATGATCATAAAACAATATGTTGTATTGACCAATACATCACATTTGCATATGCTTGCCGAATCCAGACTATGCTATGAAAACAATTCGACCTATGAACAAACCATGTAAATACTCTTAAATACGTATTATTGTCAGCTGTAGCAAATTTAAAGTGAGAAAAGAAGAAATTAGTAAACGAGAAACACTAATTTTGTATAAGTGTCGTATCTTGGACCACATTTGGTCAGTGTTGCATGGTTTGTATTATATAATTGAGAGACATTTACAAGAGGATGTGTCGCTGAGGAGTTTAATATGTCATGCGGAAGACAGACGCCGTCTTATCGTCCTGTACGCGTTCATTATAACTTGACGGGTTTCTTTGCCTTGCTTCTAGTATACAGTAATAGTTGTCATCACGTCAGAACCCAAGACATATTTGTTTTGACCAACACATTTTTAGACATGAGGCTTCTTATAAGGCAAAAGTACACTTTGGACGTGGATTAATACATATAGTGCTAAGACGTTACCCCGCGAAGTCGTTTATAAACCGTTTAATGTAAACACAAACTCATTTTCGATAAACAAGTCTTAAAAGACAAGAAGGCAAAACTTTCCTCTCGATAATATCTCTGTAGTTCGATTATTTCTATATAGTCATAGCATGAAATAGGTCTACATTCATAGATAATGTCAATAGTCTTGCATTCATGTTTCTATGTCTCTCTTGTATGGTAATTGGGGTCAAAGAGGGATAAATACTGAGCGTTTGGGAGACTGGCTCTTTCATTTTGTCGGTAGAATCTTGAAAGGAATGATTGATGGCCTGTCTTGAATTTAAGGAATTGACGACAACTATTAAATGTAATGACAGACGCTCTTTTGTTTATTCATCAGTTGATAAAGGGCATATATATTTATCGCAGAGAGGAATAAATACGACTATATATCACCGCTTTGTAATTTACGAACACACATTGATATAACATGAACACATTTAGTGCCGTTCAACTTCATTCTTGCCTCTATTTTATGAATGCGGTTATTATAACGATAAGTATGCTTCAGAACAATTATGTTGACATAATATTTAATAAACACACGTTGGTTTACCTTTTGCGTTTGTGCAATTTATATAATGTCATTATACTCGTTCTACTTAAATGTTCAGTACTATAAAACTTAATGGTTCAACAACAAAGGCAGGAAAAGATGTGTATAAGGCGCGTCATGCGAAAATTGGTCTTATGCCATATCCGGCCAGCGCAACCTGTTGTCATGCAGTCTATTCACCACCAACCTAGTCCGCTTATAAGCCCAGGGGACATTGCAAAACTTTATAGCGGACAGGGAAGCTCCTGTCAACACTACGCGCATGCTAATCTGGTCGCATATGGCAAACTGGTCAGTGTCGCGTGACGATGGTAATATTGTGTACATATGATCATGATTTGGTCCAGAGAGGATTGGGTATTATTCTAGAATATGTCTCAATTATCATCGCAATTTGTGTGGAGAAAGTCAGTTTTCGTGCGGTTCTCATGGTGATATTTGAACATTTGATAAACGTGTATTAAACGTGTATTATTAATGACGTTCATTTTATAATTTGGTTAAAAAAGTAAAGAGTATTTCTAAGAAATGACTATAAAATCAAACGCAAACTGTAACAAATTTACACAAACTTCAATTGCAGTTACAAAAAGTAGCATACATGACGCTTAAAACGATTGTCAGTCGTTTGGTAATAACACAACAATGTGCACACAATTCAAGTATATGTGTACTACTGGTGAAACACAGTTTTATCACGAACTGATAAACATAGTATACATACTCAAGAACAAGCTACACCTGTCAAAGATGACACATCAAGCGTACGGTAGCTGTATGCTTTAAAAAACTCATTCGTGATTTATATGTTTCAATCCGAGCAAAACTCGCAAATGAAAGAGTGATGTAGCTGTACGCTGTTCATCGTAATATGAAACATAATTCATAAGTTCGAATATAAACCTTTAACAATTGCTAAAAAAACGTTTCTAAACAGTTTAATGTAAACAATAACTCATTATCGATAAACAAGTCTTATTACATAAATGATTCTTTTAAATGTTAATCATAAATATATTGACATAAAACCTACCGTGTCAAGTACATATTTATCATTTATTGTATTGTAAGTATTGTCTTGTATTGCATAGGCAATGTGTCAGTTTCCATAAACAAAAGACGAGCAGGCAAAACGTTTCCTCCCGATAATATTTCTGTAGTTCGATTATTTCTATATATTCATAGCATGAAATAGGTCTACATTCATAGATAATGTCAATAGTCTTGTATTCATGTTTCTATGTCTCTCTTGTATGGTAATTGGGGTCGAAGATGGATAAAACACTGAGCGTTGTGGAGACTGTCTCTTTCATCTTGTCGCTATAATCTTGAAAGGAATGATTTATGGTCTGTCTTGCATTTATGGAATCGACGACAACTAGTAAATGTAACGGCAGACGCTAGGTTGTTTATTCATCAGTAGATAAAGAACATATTTGTTATTCCTAAAGTGGAATAAATACAACTATATATCCCTGCTTTATCATTAACGAGCACACATTGACATAAAATGAACATATTTAGTGCCGATTAAATTTAATCTTGGCTCTATTGTATGAACGCAGTTATTATAACGATAAGAATGCTTCAAAAAAATTATGAGAACATATTATATAATAAACACAGGTTGGTTAACTTGCGTTTATTCAATTTATATAACGTTGCTATACACGTTCTACTTAAATGTTCAGTAATATGAAGCTTAATGATTCAACAACAAAGGCAGGAAAAGATGTGTATTAAGAGCGTCATGCGAAAATTGTACTTATGTCATATGCGGCCAGCCCAGCCTAAGACCAGCCTGCGTAGTCATGACCGACCTAGTCCGCTTATGAGACCAGAGGACATTGTGGGACTTTATAGCGGACAGGGAAGCCCCTATGTAGTTCCGCGCATGCTACTTTGGTCGCATATGGAAAACCGGCCATTGTCGCGGGACGCTTGTCATATTGTAAACATATGATCCTGATTTTCGCGCGGTTCTCATGGTGATATTTGAACATTTGATAAACGATTCTTAGTAAAGACGTTCACTGATATTTGTTTGCAAATTGGCAAAACACAAAACGCGTTTTTCTAAGAAATCACTCTTTAATCCAACGAAAACTGTACCAAATTAACACAAACTTAACTTGCAGTAACCTATTGTAGCATTCGTGACGTTCAAAACGATAGCTTTCCGTTTTTGGTAACAACACGAGGATTTCAACACAGTATTAAGATATGTGTACTACTGTTACATATTTAGCACAAACGGATACACGTATAATGCATAATCAATAACAAGCTTCCCCTGTCAAAAGTAACACATCCAGCGTACGGCACATGGGCTCATGGGCTCATTCATGATTCATATTTTGCAATTCGATCAAAACTCGCTAATGATACGGTGATGTAGTTGTCTTTTGATCGTCGTAATATGAACCCTACTTCAATAGTTCACAGATAACTCTTTGGTAATTGCTTAAGCTACGCCCTCTAACCGTTTCCAATGACAAACTAGCAGCCCGAGCTTGTTTGGTGTTGTTAGTTAGTATTTCGAGAAAAAAGTATTGTTTTTGTGATTTATGCCTGTTCGAAGCCATTGAGTCTCGTCGGTTCGTTGCCGTTATAGATGCAAATAACCTAGACTCTTCACACCTTGATCAATCGTGATTAAAAAGCTACACCACATGATAGTGTTATTTTCTACTTGGTACATGCAGTTTTAACAGCTCATGCAGAAATGATAACTTTTCGTGTATTTTAATTACGCTGCGTACTTTATTTTTAGAACGCTAAATAATAGAATTTTATTGGATTTCTGACTAAATACAAAAATCGAGTCAATAATACTATCGGCACCGAATAAGCGACTCTTGAATCTACAATATCTCTCTATCTAAACTTTTAGTATTTTTTTAGAATATCAGTCTGTACTTTAATGTGTTTAATCAATTATTGGAAGCAGTTCGGTTCATGATAATACCAATGCAATCATAAAGCAAAGCCAAAGGAATTAAAAGTTAATCATAATTAAACCTTAGAGTATAAGACAACCCAAGAGAATGGCTTTCAGTATTGAATAATAAATTATCTCAGGGGATTATTTCTGTCAGTGGATGTGTACACCATGATATACCTAAAACGTATTATACAACATATCAACGTTTAATTCGACACAGCGGTTTTGTTATATATTATCGGTTGCAATAGTTATACCGATATCGATGCACGTTAAAGGCGGTTGTTAGAACAATTATGTTTTGCGTACTACATACATTTTGTATACAGCATCCACGATACTATTAATGAATTACGTAAACAGATAGCAATGCAAACACTAAACGTATGTAGGATAGTAATTTAAAGATGAGCACCATACATTTCGGTTATGCAGATGTATACTATTTGAAAACAAAACGTGTCGTTATATTAACCTGATTTTCTACACATATAAGACGTATTTTATCCAACAGCACACAGTGTAAACTTTTCCTTGTAATAGATAGTACATGCATATTTGTATATAATGCTATTTATAGAGCGAAACTACTTTTTTAAATATCAATTTTATAGAAACCTAATTGTAATTACACATAAAATGTTTGTATAAAATGTTTGCAGTAAATGTTTCAAATATATGTGAATTATTAATTCTAAAGGATTTTAAATCTTGTGCATACGAGTTTTATGTCAACATTGTATATCGCAATGTTAAAACCAAACGATTAAAATGAACGACAAATGTGAAATAAAATCAAATAACTTTACTATAATGGTTAATCAAATAAAACGCTGGTACTTCAATGGCATTCACAATGCCAACGTTTAAGCCGATACTGACACGTTTTGTCGCATTTATTGCAGAATAAACATTTGTTTTCATGTGTCCTACGATATGTGCACACACGTGGGGATTTCCTAAAAGTGAATATGTGTATGTGTTTCTTAAATAAATGAATATTCGACTTAAAGCAGACACTTTTTTGCAATTGTATAAACATATAATTACGTTAGCATTCTGGTAGAAAACATTTTTTAACTTTTATTCTAGTGTTTTATTCATCAAATTCTGATGTGTTAAAACATCTTTAACACTCTCTTTAAAGCCCCGTTGCAAATCCACGTTTTTAAACTACTGTAAGGAGCATTGGTTATTTATGTGTTCACGTTTTTTACGAAATATTTTAAGAAATATTCGTTGACTATGAGTTTTAATTGGGCTTTAAGAAGCGTTATGAAGACATGAAGTGAAATTGTTGTTGTTGACCTATTTTGTACTTGCGCGATGCTTCATCTTTGACGACTTATCGATTTCTCAAATGGCCTAAAGTCATTAATGAAGATACGTATTTCCGCGTAGCGGAAATACTTAGGGCAGACCAGGAAGCAATAAACACGGCCTGGAACACATTCTGCATCAATAATGTCGCCTTCCACAAAAAAGGGTATAAATACAAAACCTTATAATGTTTTATATACACGGCTGTCGACATGCAAGGACTCCGTACAATTGTGCAGTTGTAGGAACACACATTTTTAGTTGCGCATTCAGTGTGCAAAGACAATAGATTTTGGGATATTATTGTTATTTCCCTAAATATTCAAATCTTATTCCATTAGTATAAGAAAAGTATTACGATGTTAGTAAAGAGGTGAAACACCATATTTTGAAAACTTGACCTTGTAATAAAGGGTTGAACTCGGTTGACCACGATTTAAACAAGCCTTCATATTGTCAAAATAATTATTCCTGTTAAGTTTTATCAAGACTGAGTCATGAAAGTGCCTTTTAGAGTGTGTTTTTTTAGGTTTGACCGGATTCAAACTTGGATATTGTCAAGATAAACATTCTGACATAGTTTATTTTTATTTAGCCTTACATATTGTCCCTAGAATGAATTGTAAAGTGTTTTACAAGGATGTGACCAAGTGACATTAGTTCAAAATCCAATAGCCAATTTAATGCGATCCAATGCAAACGTGGCCTATATATACTTGTAGAAATAAACATTATTAACATGGGTTTTCTCGATTGAATCATACATGTGGCCCCTCGAGTGGCACAACAAATTTTCTAAGATTAGACATGGTAACTTAGTTTTCAGAAGTGGAATAAATACAGCTGTATTTGCCTACTTTATAATGAAGGAAAACACATTTGAATGTTAAAAATCATTCTTGCCTCTATTTGATGAATGTGGTTGTTATAACGATAAGTATTCTTCAGAACAATTGTGTGGACATATAACATTAAACATAGTTTGGCTGATTTGTGCTGTTGCAATTTATAGCATTCATATACACGTATATAGTTATTGTTCGGTGGTATAATATTTTATAAGTGAACAACACAGGCATGATCAGGTTTGTACAGCGCATTTTGTATCGTGATTGTAATTATGTGGGAATTATACAATTGAAGAGAATGTGCATCGACATTTTATGTAAATTAGATCATAATACATTCCAGAGATGATTGGATAAGTCAAAAATATATGTCCATTACCATCGCAATATGTATTTTGACGGTCGTTTGGTTGTCCTGGTGATATTCGAAAATGTGATAAAAGAAAATGTGAAAGAGTGTCCGGTTGTATGGCAAATGTGGTAAAACATATCTTGTGTTTTCCTAAGAAATGTTTCTAAAAGCCAAAACAACCGGTGACAAATCTACACACACTGTACTCGTAAGTTGCAAATTGTATCATTGGAAACGCTTAATGATTGCTAATTATTGTTTGGTGATGCATGATTATTTTGACATCATATTAGGATATTTGTACACAGTTTTAACACGAACAGATATACGTAGAATGCATACGCACAAACAAGCTTCAACTGTCAAACGTAACGAATCCTATGTAGCTCTGTATAAAATGGGCTCGTTCATGATTCATAATTATCTGAACACTAAAATGCTGAAAAAGCAATGAATTGTGTAATTAACATCCTTATATGAACCATACTTCATTTATTCAAACACTAACCGTTGAAAAGTGCAAAAAAGTGCTTTACTTTTCCCACTTGCCGTTTTAAGTAGACCCCACCTTGAACGGTATTTGTAATTAGCAGTTCGATTTAATAATATTTTTCTTTTTATTAATGTCTGTTCAACGCCATTGCGTGTCGGAAGAAAGTTGTCAAAATAGATGCAACTTACCTAGATAAGTCACACAACGATCATTAGCAAGTCCAATGCTATATAACACATCTGTGTTAATTTTAGTTCGTTATTCAGTGTATGCCGTGTAATCAGCTCATGCAGAAATGATTAAGTCTAGTTCAACAAAAACTCTATGACTTGTGTCGGGTGGTTGTTCTTAAATAGTTCGTGTATTTTAATTAGGCGGTGTACTGTATTTTTAGAATGGTAAATGATCTAAAGTTATTAAAGTTGTGACGAAAGACCTGCATCTATTTATCAAAATATCGGCCACGTATAACCGACTCTTTTTAGCTTCTGCACTTAACTCAGACGTCAACTTCACGTATGTGCCAGTGCAAGAATGTTAAGTACTTCTTTTGTGTGTGGTATTTGATTTGGTAAGCAATATGCGATCAGTCATCATTAAGAACAGTCTTCTTTCATAGACATGCAAACTGTGACATTCATCTTGCTTCAATATTTCTCGTATGGTAATTATGGTCAATGTGGGATAACACAATGCATATTTGGGAGACACAATCTTTTATCTTGTCGGTAGAATCTAGAAATAATGATGTGTGGCTTCTCATGACATCATAGATTCTCCCGTCGAGAAGATGCACACATTGGAACACATCGTGTACAGCATTTAAGCAACAAATATTTGATGATTTCAACAGTTTGGCTAGGACGAATTGTGATATTGTTATTTGTTAAATGTATACTGAAAACAAAACATTATTTTCTGCTTTCCGGGGGTTTATAGAGAAATGTCAGTGCATTACAACTTATAATTCACTGTTTCAAACAGTGAAAATTTACCTTGAACATTTTCGATAATTTTGACTGTTTTAGCGTTACTATTTATGTCATCGATTTTAATTAACTCGTCATCATAGAATATATATATTATCTATGATCACTCGTGATTTAAAATCGATATTCCACTAATTCGAACACATATCCTCTATATAGTTTGTAATGAACGATAAATCACAAAAAATGCATATGCTTGCCGAATCCAAATAAGGCTACGAAAACAATTCGACATATTTCCGCACAATGTACATGTCATGTACTCTTAAATACGAATTATTTTTTGCTGAAAAAATAACTTTGTCAATGTGGAATTTAAACAACATAAGTATTGTATAATATGTAATGATTGTACATTATATAATTAATAAGAAACGCAGTAATCGGATGCTGTGCTTATCGAACATGACGTGATGCAACACATTTATTACGCTTCGTGTTCTCAACGGCCTTGACTACGCCTACAATTTCTGAAATGTGATCCACCAATAAGGCATGCAGTTTAAAACACACAAATTGTTTCAAACAGCCAGTTTCACAGATTTCCGTTAAATGCGTTGTAATTACATACATAACCCATAACACCATGGAACATGTCTACGTTATAATAATAATAACAGCAAGGAAAACGTTTCATGCAATACAATCGCCTCTCTCTGGGATCAAACCAGAGCTCATTTGGATCAAAAGCTAACGCGTTTCATATGCACAATTGCTTAACTTTTGATTTTTGTCCGTAGTTTATACGCTATCTTACTATTTCAGGTGATTGCAAAACTGATCGATGGGAAGCGTTACACAAACTTTGTATAATTCCGATTTTTATTGATGATTATATGTAAACAAACCGAAAGGTGTAACACGTTTCATAGTCCAAAGTGTGTTATGTTGCTGGTCTGAATGCATACATTCTGTTTTAAATATATGTACATTATGTTGAGAAGTGTTATTGTGCCCCACCATGAACAAAGTCCTTTAAGGACATGAATTTTGTTCACAACGAAAGCATCTTTGTTCAATCGATCATTTCTTTGTAATTGTTTGTTTCTCCATATTCTTGTTTAAACAAAACATAATTTATTTTTCTAATATAAATATAAAACGACTTCATTAACCCCATCTAGATTACACAGGACGGGCTGTTTATCAAGCCTTAAATTAAAGCGGTTTTGAGTATAACAAAAACATAACTTTTATCACTATAAAAACATTAGTTAGTTAAAGCCCCATTACTACTCAACATCAACGAAAATTTTGTAAAATATTTCGTAAAATAAAGTTACGAAATTTACAATCAGTGTTTCTCGTAGCAATTGTCGAAATTTCAACGCCCGATGTGGTCTGCTAACATAGATGTTTGTAGATATAAAATGGACTTTTTTATTTTTTTGTGATACAATTGATTCCATTTTAATTTCCCGCAACTATATCTATTCACACGACACAAGAACACTAAAATCGTACCATGTTAGTGTTCATGTGTCGTAAGAATAAATATCAGTGATATCCCCGATATTTAAAATGCAAAGAATACTATCAAAGGTATGATGAACATCCGTTAATGTTTCTTTTGATTTGCTATTCATAGTTTTGAAATCTGAAATATATTGAAATCCTGTTAAGGTTGAAAATGCATATAATTATATAATTAAACGCATTACGTAACAGTAAAGTAAACACACTCTGCAGTCGTGACTTGCATTAATGCTCTGAATTATATGTTTGATTAACGAGGTATATTCCCAATATCTACCAGTGCGCAATTAAGCATGCCTGTTTATTAACAGTACGATATATGACATCAAGGAGTTCAAATCATTTTTCACTTAATACTGTCTGACAATTAACATTTAATTCCGCCTACACTATTACATTTTATGCAAGTATAAGTACCTTTAACTGTATGCACGCACTGGCTATGCAACCAAACAATTTCGGTATTAACATCATTTCCATAATTGTTATCAGTGTTTCCACATTAAATAAACTATGCAAATAGTAACGTTAAAGCATCAAGAGTCAGCTAGTATTGTGTCCTTAAATTACAATAAGGTTGATTGTAATTGTTTAGTCGTCTTTGAATTTAGACAAAATTTAAACTTATGGAGATTTTAATAGTTTGGGACAAGTATTGTGTAGTTACACAGTATGTTAAAAAACAACATGTCAGTTTACGCCATTTCAACACAGTGCATGAATACAGAGTGGATAGGTATGTGATTGTACGTAGAGGCGCTGCTCTTAATAATTTACATGACTGTGATATAGATCGTTAAGATAAGTAAATCAGTGAATTGTACTGCTTAGATATTACCTAAGAATAAAACAGTTAATTTTGCAGGTCTGCGACATAACATATTGGCACCATAGTGTTATAGTATTTACCAATTGTACAATATATTGAGCAGACAAGCATATCACATGGCATATACTGATTCGTATTAGTATAACATTTTCCTAATCTAACTTACAAGTCGAGGATTGATTATTTGTCTTAATGTATATTGTCATGTTTTAGTAGTGCTTCATTTGCTGTGTACTTCAATGGTGACCGTAGTAAAATATCCTTTGCAGCTACAGCTGGATATTATCGTATATCATTTATTAAATTTCTGAACGCAATTTGTATTCCATCTAAGTCGATGGGTTAATTTTCTAGGTTGTTGCATATTGGTCGTTACGATTATGTAAACATAATATTTTGTGTTACACTTGAGCAACTGCTTTTAAGGTTTTACGTTAGAAAATCTCTAATGATATGTATTACCTTCAATTTCACCCATTTGATTATAGTGCAATTAACTTAAACTTTCATAATAATGATATTTGTATTACAGGACTGTTAGCCAAACGTACTTATATTATATATATATATTCAGGAATGCAGAATCGTATGGATACGGTTTTTTAATCGTCACTAAAATATGAAACTTTACTACATAACATTGGACAATTATTTAAAGGCGATTCTGAATTAGCAGCTGCTGACTCAGACATTAACAATTGATAGTATGGCATTCATCAAATTAACACATAAATACATGATATCTTATCACATAGCTGAATACATACTTTACAGTGTCACAGCACGCGAAGCGTTCCTTTGCATAGTAGTTAGATGGTCATGTCATATGTAATACTATGAAATATTGTTAACACCTATTAGTAAAGGTTTTAGCTATTAACTTTATTATACACCATTAATTATTATGTTTACCTATTTATACGCAATTTTTTAACCTACGCATGTAATGATAACATTAATTGTTTGAATAACGAACGATCTTCGAATCTGTGCCAATTTGTGAACATACTTTGCTTATTTACCGCTTTGAACAAGTGTACAGAAACACATAATATTGACACTTTTTTTGGCAATTTGTCACCTGCCTTAATGGAATGGCTAGTAGATGGTAACAATACTGTCTTGACTGCTTATATTTCTAGAGTGGTGTTCCTATTATTGGTAATGTGTCATCAGGTGTAATTCAAAGGCAAGTGGGTGTTAGCAAGAATATCTCGACTTATAATATTTCTAGAGTAGTGTGCCCATAATTGGTAATGTGTCATCATCTGTTATTTAAATGCCAGTGACTGGTAACAAGAATGTCTCGACTGATAATATTTCTAGAGTGTTCTTCCTGTTATTGGTAATGTATCAGCAACTTTAATTCAAAGGCAAGTGGATGGTAGCAAGAACGTCTCGACTGATAATATTTCTAGGGTGTCATTTTTTCTATATACATTCGTGATTTTGGAATGAACACGAATGTTTATGACGGCGGCTTCCATGAGTATATGGTGTGTTGGCTAAATTATATTAGCGACTGATAAAAAAGTTTAAAAACCTAATTCTACCATATTTAGTAGACTAAGTGATTAAATAAGTTATAAACATAACTTAATTTTATGTACAGCTTGTTTGGCTAGAATGGCTTTCCATACTTTTATATTGTAGTTGCAAGGTATTTTGCATTTCTGTTCACTTCCGAAAATAATTTATTTTATCATCGAAACAGAAATTTTTATGTTTTGTTTGTTTCATAAGTTCTCTTTAGATCTTGATACGATAAAACACTACAACAATTACAATTCGGTATTTCCATTGCTTAAATATTTACTAAAATATAGTCCGAATTTTCAACACATGTCCATGTACAAATTGAGTTTTCATATGTCGTATGATTACCTATCGTCGCGTGAATTTATTATGCCACACACAAATAAAAAGAGCATTTTATATCTTATTTAATCTATGTTACCGGACCACATCTAGCGTTGAAATTTTGCTATTGCTATAAGGAACACTGTTTATTCATACGTTACCTTTATTTAACGAAATATACTAAGACATTTTTGTTGATTTTGAGCGTTATAGAGGCTTTAATATTGAAGCACGAAAGTTGTAGGTTTCCGCACAGTCATCACTTAATATTTAAACGCAATAACATGAATTTATTTGCATAAATGGTAAATGTACATGAAATTGTCATCACGAGTTCGCATCATTCTTGTGAAATCCAATAGGCCTATTTTGTCCGACCTATGAACTGATAAATCAGACCGTTCGGTCATAATAGAAGATGTCACATCACGCGATAAGGTCTTGTTTATTCTGTCTAGGAATATTGACTTCTGTCTTTAAAGAAAAAGCAACATAAAACAAAAAAAACACCCACATCTGTTAGAATGTCTAACTGTGTGCCCAATGCGATTTCTGCTGTAAATCGAATCCTTAAAAAAATATATCAGTGAACAATTACAAATTTCTGAGACAAAATGTAAATTCTGACTTCTAACACATTAAGATGTTTTGTACCATTTGAGTTTGTAAATACATTTTTCGATCATTTTTTTAGAATATTATGGTAAAACATGATTTTAACAACAATATACACCTAGCCGTGTGCTATTACGTATAGTATATGATAATAAATCATCCGAACATTCATCCTTATACATTATAGCGGCCAAGAAGAAAAACATTTGTTAAAACATGAGACTGTTTTTGGAATACAATTTGTAACCAAAGAGTGGTGGGTGATTCTGAAAGCATATAATGAAAGCCGTCGTGCCAGTCAATTCGTGTTTGCTTGTTCGGTCTAACAAAAATGGATTCTTCCTTTAAGAATAAACAGAATAAAACAATAAAACACTATATCAATTATTGTATTGATATGTTTGTCCAAATGTATGTTTATACTGTCAATATGATTCATTTGTTTAACTTGTATCGGTTAACACATCGACAATTCTGGCACCCATTTATATTCTGGCCGATGTTTCATAGACTTATCAGAATATATCCATGTGTGTGTCGATCGGCTACACAAAAAGCGCTGATGGAATTGTATGTTTACAAAAGTACTAATTCATCCCGATCATTTATTAGCAGATAAGAAACTGTCCTAACTGTGTGACTCGTTGTACTTTAACAATACATATATTTGGCAAATAACACGTTGTTTGCAGTGGTTTGAGGTATGATATATATTTATATAACATTCATATGATGTAATTAATATGTCCACCACACATGACAGTTACAGTTACGTCATTTACATCTTAAAAACCGATCCTTAATTGACTAAAACACTGATCATGATTTCTGATTTTGAGGTCCTTGACGTTTTTGTGGTGCAACGCGTGTTTGTTGTAGACAACTAGGGCAAATACCACGATAAGGCTGCGTTTATGCCCATGATTTGGTAATATAGAAATTATTAAACGGACAGTAAATCAACACGTTTATGTTACACAACCATGATTGTTTAGTGAACACGCACATTCATGCACCGTTCGGGATTTGTATACATGCTTCAAAATGTTCAGTTGTTACATAGCGCTTTCCTGCTAGTGTTTATTTAACTGTGAAGTGAAAAGTGAACGTCATAGTGTTATAATTAACAAACACGTCTAAAAATAGGACAAAAAAGCAACATTCGGTAACATTCATACCGCTTCACTAAGCTACTTACGCATTGTATGTTTTTCAATATATTTTAATAATACTATATGATGTATTGTTTTCCAAAATTACACTTAATATCATGACTTGATATATTGCTCTGAAAACGAGAACGCAACGGGATCTCACATATGTACGATGTTTGCAAGATTTGCGAATACTCAGATTTAGATATATGTTATCAGCGACGTCGAGGCAGAAAAATATAGAACTACCATAACAACTTGTTCGCTGTATCGGAATGTCTAAGAACAAAAGTACACGTTTATTTATATCTGTTGTAATATTTTCTTGGCTGCTCTATTATGTTATATTTTCCGTCTGAACATTATTTACACATGGGGGTAATTGTCAATGAGAAAGTATGGGTTATCTGTAAATGTAAATGTCGAAGACTATTACGTCTGGTTATTTATTGTCGCATAAGCAATATTATACAGCATTTTGTTTTCCTCTGGGACACATGGTTTCTGTTTCGACCTCTTCAAAAACGCTTTGTTTGAATCACGAACGATCTTTGAATCCCAATTTGTGAACATAGTTTGCTTATTTACCGCTTGGAACATGTGTACAGCAACACATTATATTGACAACGAAAACACGTGCATATTGTTGGTAATATGTCACATGCCTCAACTAAAAGTCTAGTGAATGGTAAGAAGAATTTCTCGACTGATGCTTTTTTCTAGAATGATGTGCCTTTTATTGGTAATATGTCACATGCCTTAATTTAAATGCAAGTGGAAGGTAACAAGAATGTCTCGACTGATAATATTTCTAGAGTGTCATTGTTTATATGTTCAATGGTGATTTTTGAATTAATACGCGTTAATCTTGCTGTAGGCGGGCTTCCTTGTGTATGTGTTTTGTTTGGCAAATCTCTGATATGTAAGTATTAAAACCTATTTGTACTATATTAAGTATAAAAACGTGAGACTCCAGAAACTGAAGCAGTATTGCATTTCTATCATACACACCTTAGTGGTCCTTTATTTATGGCAAGGAACCAATTGCCAAAACGTTACAGTACGGCCCAAACGAAACAACATATACACATAATAGAATAAAGCTGGGGTCACCGCCTTGGAACGGTCAATGCTAAGCACTGGGGGTTTAAACCGGTTAAAGAGCGCTCTAACTCACACTTGGCCCAGCGATATTCATGCAACATTTAAGTGTAAAAAAAAATTAACCTTATAGCATTGCAACTCAGGGAATTAAAACGCATTCAATTTAATAACTATTTAATTACTCAATGACAGGAAGGAGACCAGAGCAACAGAGTTAAAACTTTTTGAAGCACGATGCAATGAAATTACTAACACGCATCAACTACATCCCTTCTTTTTAAGAAAAAGATTTGAGAATATATCATCATATAGTTAATATTTCAGATCATCATCGCATACCTACAGGAAGAAGCAGCAAAATATTGCGTGTAAAAGATCCAAATTACATAAAATTACTATCAAATTGTTTACAACAAGTTTACCGTAGACATAAAGATATGTGTGACCTTATTATCAACGTATCCCAATATGTTGCGAAATATAACATATATATGCGATATTTCGCGGAATAAATCTTAGGTGTCATTACATACCAAGTATTTTATTTGATTGTTGCTTAACTTATATGATTTCATTACATGGTTCATCTACGTTTTAACAAATAATACTTGGTAAAACATGTAACTGCATACTTACTAGCCTAATCCGGTGTATTTTTCACATAGAAGTACACACGAGAACTAGATGACTTAAATCCCTAGCTTAAAATCGGAATATGTTGTCAATATATTTTAATAAAGTAATAAATAATTAATGATACATGTTAACATGCATAATATATTTGGTAAATGACCGGACTTGGTTAAATATGTCGATCGTATGAACGGTTTATTGTATGTGCAACCTATGGCATTTACACACAAACATCTTGTTATTGATTCATATTGCGAGTGTAGTGGGGATTTCATGGCGACAAAAAATGATTCGTGGTTCATTCCTCAATAAAATGTAATGTGTTGCATAAATGAACAGTAACAGCACATACGCGAAGCAAGCTTTAGCTCTTTATTATATTTTTACGAACACCTTTCAAGTCTTAAAACTGTACAACGAATCATATTTTATAAAAGAAAATTATATGTGGTTTATTTATTTTTTTAAATACTTATACTTGTGACATAATTAAGAATATTGTTCGTTGGGACACACAGGAACAAAACACCATTTTATAAGAGTTTCCATCTCGATTTATTTCCGTTGAATATTTTCTAATACAACGCTTGCTAATGTTCGTGAAATACAATCTACATGTAACAGCGCAGGCGGGCCAACATGGCCGCCGCGACACCAAAGCCTGACCGCTCTCCTTGCTGGCTAAATGTGGACTCCTTTTAACATCTGATTCGACTATTTAATGTACTGTACTGAGAGACTAATATTCAAGTATTTACACGCTTATCAAGCATGGTGATATAAAGTTGTAATGTACTCTTACAGTTCCATAAAATCATGTTTCCCATCGCACATTTTGTATGATCAATGCAACCAGGCAAACAAGATAATACTGTCCGATTCAAGTTTGTTTGATTAATGTTAATAAGGTCGGCCTATTTCAATAGTTATATGAGATACTATCACTTGAATGGCTTGTTAAGTATACAGTCTCTAGATTTTGATCTTTCAACTTGTTGACTTAGTCTATTCTTCAAACTCTACAATGAATACACGAATATTTCGTGTTCCTACTTGCTAACAATAAACCTTCAAACATTCTGGACCAGTTTTTACTTGCTCATAATAAACCTTTTAATCTTTATAGAACCCTAATTATCATGATTTAAGATTTATCATTAATTACCATTGTATAACATAATATTTATGTTATAAGAATAAACAATATGCATATGCTACGTTACATACTTATATACTTTTCTTTTAATACGAAACTGACATGCTCGTATTATGCAAGCATTTTCAATTGTATAATATGCACTTCATAAAAAACCCGTTAACGAGTCTTCTTGTGAAGCGGTATTATGTTCATCAGTACAGATGTTTAACGGAGTGTAAATATACTTTTCCCGGAGTCGACCAGTATTCAACAATTTGAAAACTACATCAATTTTATTACCAGGCCCCGTGTTCACAAAACGATTTTGCAATCAAAAATCGATTTTAACTGACATCGATTTTCAGTTTTGCCTATCAACTACAATGGAAAACCATTTTCAATGACAAGCAAAATCGATTTTCGATTGCAAAAAATGTTTTGTGAACACGGGGCCAGGGCGTTATCACGTTGTGAAATCGATGTCTTAGTCTTGTTAGTAAAAATTCCAGTTGTCCAGACTTAGTTCCACCGCAAACGGTGGTCTTGTATAAAATTTTGTCAGGTATTCTATTTATTGTTTTAAACCGGTACTTGATTTATTATGTTTGCTTGATTACATACATATGTCTGTGCACAAGAGTGAATAATATGAAGTATTGTAATACATTACTGTATTATATTCACACAACTGTCGACATGTTTCAGTAAAGTTATGTAGATATAGTATTACAAGAACTCCAGAAACATTAAAAGAAAACTAAATATTGGAACCGCCAGTTCATACGATTAGGAAATACATCAAACTTAAAACTTGTTAATTCATTCAAGCTGGGATCAACCCCCTCGGAAAGCTCAGTGTTGCTTTAACCGGTTTTAATATTCCAAACAGACTTTTATATTCATCAGTTAAAACGTTTGGAGGAAAATAAGCATGGCGGTCCACAACAATCATGTATATATTGTATATATTGCAGAGCTTGATAGGAAGAGTCAATTTTCAGACACAATCTTACTCGCACTTCAGAAGAGTTCGAGTTGTAAAACCATCAATACCACTGGACGTTATCGTCCATCTAGAAGCAATGAAAGGGTTACATTCAAGTCAGTTTTGATGGATGGCATGACCTGTTCCAATTTCGGCAATACTTGATTTAGTTTTTAGAATGTGTATTGACACAAGAATTGTTGTTCGCAATCAGAAGCAAACAAAACCAAGCAAACTTCACAACCAGTAATTTAATAAGATAGCATATGCAGATCGTCTTATATAATTTTACTATCGTTGTTATAGTAATGCTATTACAATTTGAATTTACCCGTTTCGTTTCAATCAATTTTTCGTGCTAAAGCGTTTGACGGCATGTTTAAATTGACTATACAATTTAAAGAATTACACAATATGGAAAACACAACACTTATATATTTCTCCCATATCTGGATGCCTGACAAATTGACAACATGTTTTCTGAAATTATACATATATTTTTTGTCAAAATTCAAATACACAAATTGCATTTAGAATGCGCATCAATATATACAACACATCACCGTTAACTTTACAAATAAATAACATTAAGATCTCGTGAAAAAGTACGGCTATCGAGCATAATTTATATTTTTATACACATTTTGTGTTTTATGTATTTCCCTTTATATTTAAAGCTTGTAAGTGGTCGGTATCCACACAGTTAACACAGACTATTTACAAGTAATTACATTTATTTGTTTGCTTAAATGTCAGTTTACAAATTCATGAAATTGCGATCAAGCACTTTCATTATACATGTGAACTCCAATAGACTTATTTGTCCGGCCTATGATAACAAAATCAGACCGTTTGTTCATAACAAAATTTGTCACATCACGCGATAAGGTCTTGTTTATTCTGTCTAGGAGTAATGACTTCTGTCATTAAAGAAAAACAAAACAAACAGAAAACAAGAAACAACTATATCTGTATGTCCAATTCGATTTATTTTCTGCAGAAAATCGAATCCTATCCATGTCCTTGTATCAGATAACAAAAACAAAAACAAAGTTCTGACAAAACATGTCAGTTCCGACTTCTTACCTACGCTGTATTATACTACACTTGGAGACGTTTCGAATGCAACACTTTTCTTAATTGAATAGCGAGCTATTAATGACTTAAAATTGCACATGTGATTATTTGACTACATTCTGTGAATGATCATGATACAATCATCCTTGACGATCAGACGATTTAGCACGGGGTGAGGTATAGTTTCATCATTTTGCACGCGAAACGCGATACAATTCTAATTAAATTTTAATTTCATCATGCTAGGTGGGTTCTTACACGAGAAAACCATAAAATAAGTTCCAACAGGAGCTGCATTTGTAAAACACAATACGCCGTAATGCACTCTGCAGCTAACCAGCAGCTATTTTATAGAAAAAGTCCAATGCCAGTAACTTCGTTAAAAATAAATTGACCGAAACAAAACTCGAACTTTTCTGTAAATCATGTAGTTAGACTCAATACCAAACACGAGGTCAGTATCTGAAAGCTTTTAGGACAATATTCTGGAAAAGTCAAATGCCCGTAGCTTTGTCAAATATCAATGAACCGGAACGAATCTTAAACTTGATATGAGGGTCATTTAAGTAGACTCACCTACCAATAATCAGGTCAATATCTGCAAGCTTTTAGGAAAACAGTCCAGAAAACTGTGTTTTTTTAGATAAAATTTCTTAGTCCAATGCACGTGACTTCGCCGAAAATCAATCGTCCGGATCAAAACTCGAACTTGATCTTTAAATCATGCAGGTAGACTTACATACCAAAAAACTCCGGGACGGTTTAACCGTTCACATTGTGAATATAGTATGTTTTACGATTTTGTGAATTTGACTTTTGTAGTGATGTTTTTGCTTTGTTAAGTTTTATATTTTTTGGGGTTGATCAATTCCTTTTAATTTAACATTAGTGTTACATATGTGTTAACTTGACAATACACATTTTAGGCACATAACATGTTGTTTGAAGTGGTTTTACGTAATGTTCGATATATTTATATATCTCACATACTGATTCTAAATAACACTGGTTGTAATGACATCCCTGACGTTTGTGAGGTGTGGTGCGTGCATGTTGTAGACAGAGGGCGCAAATACCACGTTGAGACTGTTGTGGTGCCCATGTTTTGGTTATATAGAAATAATTTAACGGAGAGTTAATCAACACGTTTATATTACACAACCATGATATTTTAGGGAACACATACAGTCATTTACCGTTCGATAAGTTAGTTATCGGCTTTGTATACATTAACTATATAAAAAGCCAAATTATTCGAGCACACTGTTTTAAAAAAATAAAAATAAATATATCAACAAGACTATTGCCAAGCAATGATGTCCCGTACCAGCTCCACCAATGTCAGATTTTTGTATTTTTTTTTTGCCATAGCAACCAGAATTTTTGACGTGGTTACAAAGGAAATTTCGTGCATAATTTCCAAATTGCCATCCGTCCATGTTTTAAGTTTCATAAAAAAAATATGAAGAACTTTTAAAGTTATCGTAGGATCCTGAAAAGTGTGACAGACTGACTGACTGACTTACTGACTATTGTTACATTACGATTTCCTTCTAGTAAATATTTTAGTGAAAATTGACAAGTGAAAGTCATCATGTTTTAATTAAAAAACACGTCTTACAATAACAGAAATCATCAAACATTCATACCGTCTAACTAACTTACTAACGGATTGTATGTTATTCAATATATTTTAAAAATAATATATTATGAATTTGATTTTAATCCCTTCACATATTCCAAAGATACACTAAATGTATTGAATGTGTATATTGTGCTATACTCAAGAACATGTTAAGGCCAGTATGCAATGAATGCGGATAATATTAACCAGAAAATTTAGTTATTGCAGTATCATGGCAAATACCATCGATTGATTATTTTTATATTAAATAAAAAAACTTTCTTACAGCTTACATTTACCATTCTTTGAAAGGTCTCAATCTCTAAGTATTGACTATAGTTTCATGCTAAAAGTTCAGCTCTTAACACAGTTTTAAAATATTTTTTTTATTAATTTGAACATGGTGTTGGTGAGTTTACATACGACACGCTCAGCTTACACCGATTCCTCTTTTTTTCTGTTATTCATCGAAAGCAATTTTAATTACAATAGTATAGAGTATTCAAATTAAATTTGCGATAAGATCGTTACCTCAAGATGACTTATCATATATAAATTGTATTTTAAATACCGATTCGTTCTCACATCGTCTGGTGCTGACTTTTACAGCACGAAGTTTGCCATATTTACGATGTTCGCAAGATTTGCGAATACTCAGCTTGAGATATATGTTATCAGCAACATCGAAGTAGAAAAACATAGAACTACTATAACAACTGGGTCGCCGAATTGGAATGTCAAATAATAAAAGGACACATTTATATATATGTTTTGTAATCTTCATTTGGCTGCTATAATCTGTAATATTTTCCGTCTGAACATTATTTACACATAGGGACCATTGTCAATAAGAAAGTATCTGTAAATGTAAATGTCGAAGCCTATTACGTCTGGTTATTTATTGTCGCATAAGCAATATTGTGCAGCCTTTAGTCTTCCTCTGGGACACATGGTCTTTGTTTCGAAGTCTTCAACAACGCTTTTGATCACTTGGATACAATACAATATTAAGCAAACGCAATACATGTCATCAGTATTCTTACAAAAATGAATCTTAATAAGCCAAGGATATATATTATGTGGCGCGACGTGACTGAGGCCAACGCAATAAATAGAAATAAGTGAAATAATAACATACGGATATGCTGAACGTATATGCTTCTTCGAAAAATTTAGAGTAAGGTATGATAATTATACATGTCAATATTAAATAAGATATTCAATAACATAATACTATTTTTGAGTTAAATAAAGAAAGAAACAAACGAACAAACAAAGCAAGCAACATGTTACCTCCACGGTAAAAATATTAACTGAGATAATTACGATAGACTTCTTTGCGTGCTTAATGCAAATTTTGACTTTCATTGACTGGGGTTTGTTCCCACCAAACATGTAATGCGCTTCATGCATCAGTCTATGTAGATATTGAGTGTTAGTTCAACCCAAATGATACGCGAACACTGTTTATTATGAGACAAAATGAAACAGCAAGATATCCACCGATTTCGTTCTATAAAAAGACAAGCACATAACATGAAAAATTATGATTCGTATTAGAATGAGATTTTTAAGAAGCAATCATTTGTTATGCTTGTTAAGACGCAATAATTTGTTATTCTTGTAGTAGTTGTTAATGTTCTAATTATAAACTATTATTGTTGTAAACAATAATGACCTACTTATAAACTGTCGTTGTTGTTATCATAAACAATGATGTTACCCGATGATTTATTATTGTTGTAATGTATTGTTTTAACAACTATTAATTTATAATTAATTTATTTATTATGCTCTAGCTTATTAATAACATTTGAATATCTATTATTGACTTATTAAATACTGATTATCACTGCCCGGCCCGGCTCAGCCGTGTATTATCCTCTAAGGATTTTACGATGTGAGGGATGAATCGTCTCGCTCAGAAAGCGAATCTCTGCAAGTTTGACATTACATATAATTATCTGCAAGACGGAGAATGGCTCTGTGGCGTTATAGACTTTCACGAGTCTGAGAAGAGCAAGGAAATTGCGCAGTACATTCTAGAAACGGACAACGTGTTCGAACTGTACAGTCTTGATTCCATGCATAAATTTCATCTCAGACTTGCAGTAGCAGATGTTGTGGCAGAGTTTAATTAAAGTTATTACTGAATAGTTTTAGTGTTATTATTTATGGGTACAATTACAACAAACAACGTTAAATGTTTTAATGTGTTTATTATTCAAACAAACATATAATATCTACACAAATAACTAACATTACACAATCAAATATGTCTAGGCTTATCCTCATTTATTAATAATTCTTTACACAATATACCGTTATGTTACATTGTAACATGTGTAGAGATTATAGGTACTTGAGTGTTTACCAGGCATTAGTCGCGTGACCTATGGGTCAGGGTTAATATCTGGGACTACAGCCTGGTTAAGTATTTAACTAACTTAATAGAATTAATAAGTCAATAATAGATATTGAAATGTTATTAATAAGCTAGAGCATAATAAATAAATTAATTATTAATAGTTGTTAAAACAATACATTACAACAATAATAAATCATCGGGTAACATCATTGTCTATAATAACAACAACGACAGTTTATAAGTAGGTCAGTATTGTTTACAACAATAATAGTTTATAATTAGAACATTAACAACTACTACAAGAATAACAAATTATTGCGTCTTAACAAGCATAACAAATTATTGCTTCTTAACAACAATAAAATGTAACTTATCACATTAGCAATAGTATAAAATAGTATAAAATATTTAAATATATAAACAACAAATTATTGCATCATAAACAATACCAACAAAGATGGACTCTAACATATTTCCGGTTCCGGTAAGGGGAGATCACTCTAGAAGAAATGACGTCATCGTAATGCCTGGTAAACACTCAAGAACCTATAATCTCTACACATGTTACAATGTAACATAACGGTAAATTGTGTAAAGAATTATTAATAAATGAGGATAAGCCTAGACATATTTGATTGTGTAATGTTAGTTATTTGTGTAGATATTATATGTTTGTTTGAATAATAAACACATTAAAACATTTAACGTTGTTTGTTGTAATTGTACCCATAAATAATAACACTAAAACTATTCAGTAATAACTTTAATTAAACTCTGCCACAACATCTGCTACTGCAAGTCTGAGATGAAATTTATGCATGGAATCAAGACTGTACAGTTCGAACACGTTGTCCGTTTCTAGAATGTACTGCGCAATTTCCTTGCTCTTCTCAGACTCGTGAAAGTCTATAACGCCACAGAGCCATTCTCCGTCTTGCAGATAATTATATGTAATGTCAAACTTGCAGAGATTCGCTTTCTGAGCGAGACGATTCATCCCTCACATCGTAAAATCCTTAGAGGATAATACACGGCTGAGCCGGGCCGGGCAGTGATAATCAGTATTTAATAAGTCAATAATAGATATTCAAATGTTATTAATAAGCTAGAGCATAATAAATAAATTAATTATAAATTAATAGTTGTTAAAACAATACATTACAACAATAATAAATCATCGGGTAACATCATTGTTTATGATAACAACAACGACAGTTTATAAGTAGGTCATTATTGTTTACAACAATAATAGTTTATAATTAGAACATTAACAACTACTACAAGAATAACAAATTATTGCGTCTTAACAAGCATAACAAATGATTGCTTCTTAAAAATCTCATTCTAATACGAATCATAATTTTTCATGTTATGTGCTTGTCTTTTTATAGAACGAAATCGGTGGATATCTTGCTGTTTCATTTTGTCTCATAATAAACAGTGTTCGCGTATCATTTGGGTTGAACTAACACTCAATATCTACATAGACTGATGCATGAAGCGCATTACATGTTTGGTGGGAACAAACCCCAGTCAATGAAAGTCAAAATTTGCATTAAGCACGCAAAGAAGTCTATCGTAATTATCTCAGTTAATATTTTTACCGTGGAGGTAACATGTTGCTTGCTTTGTTTGTTCGTTTGTTTCTTTCTTTATTTAACTCAAAAATAGTATTATGTTATTGAATATCTTATTTAATATTGACATGTATAATTATCATACCTTACTCTAAATTTTTCGAAGAAGCATATACGTTCAGCATATCCGTATGTTATTATTTCACTTATTTCTATTTATTGCGTTGGCCTCAGTCACGTCGCGCCACATAATATATATCCTTGGCTTATTAAGATTCATTTTTGTAAGAATACTGATGACATGTATTGCGTTTGCTTAATATTGTATTGTATCCAAGTGATCAAAAGCGTTGTTGAAGACTTCGAAACAAAGACCATGTGTCCCAGAGGAAGACTAAAGGCTGCACAATATTGCTTATGCGACAATAAATAACCAGACGTAATAGGCTTCGACATTTACATTTACAGATACTTTCTTATTGACAATGGTCCCTATGTGTAAATAATGTTCAGACGGAAAATATTACAGATTATAGCAGCCAAATGAAGATTACAAAACATATATATAAATGTGTCCTTTTATTATTTGACATTCCAATTCGGCGACCCAGTTGTTATAGTAGTTCTATGTTTTTCTACTTCGATGTTGCTGATAACATATATCTCAAGCTGAGTATTCGCAAATCTTGCGAACATCGTAAATATGGCAAACTTCGTGCTGTAAAAGTCAGCACCAGACGATGTGAGAACGAATCGGTATTTAAAATACAATTTATATATGATAAGTCATCTTGAGGTAACGATCTTATCGCAAATTTAATTTGAATACTCTATACTATTGTAATTAAAATTGCTTTCGATGAATAACAGAAAAAAAGAGGAATCGGTGTAAGCTGAGCGTGTCGTATGTAAACTCACCAACACCATGTTCAAATTAATAAAAAAAATATTTTAAAACTGTGTTAAGAGCTGAACTTTTAGCATGAAACTATAGTCAATACTTAGAGATTGAGACCTTTCAAAGAATGGTAAATGTAAGCTGTAAGAAAGTTTTTTTATTTAATATAAAAATAATCAATCGATGGTATTTGCCATGATACTGCAATAACTAAATTTTCTGGTTAATATTATCCGCATTCATTGCATACTGGCCTTAACATGTTCTTGAGTATAGCACAATATACACATTCAATACATTTAGTGTATCTTTGGAATATGTGAAGGGATTAAAATCAAATTCATAATATATTATTTTTAAAATATATTGAATAACATACAATCCGTTAGTAAGTTAGTTAGACGGTATGAATGTTTGATGATTTCTGTTATTGTAAGACGTGTTTTTTAATTAAAACATGATGACTTTCACTTGTCAATTTTCACTAAAATATTTACTAGAAGGAAATCGTAATGTAACAATAGTCAGTAAGTCAGTCAGTCAGTCTGTCACACTTTTCAGGATCCTACGATAACTTTAAAAGTTCTTCATATTTTTTTTATGAAACTTAAAACATGGACGGATGGCAATTTGGAAATTATGCACGAAATTTCCTTTGTAACCACGTCAAAAATTCTGGTTGCTATGGCAAAAAAAAAATACAAAAATCTGACATTGGTGGAGCTGGTACGGGACATCATTGCTTGGCAATAGTCTTGTTGATATATTTATTTTTATTTTTTTAAAACAGTGTGCTCGAATAATTTGGCTTTTTATATAGTTAATGTATACAAAGCCGATAACTAACTTATCGAACGGTAAATGACTGTATGTGTTCCCTAAAATATCATGGTTGTGTAATATAAACGTGTTGATTAACTCTCCGTTAAATTATTTCTATATAACCAAAACATGGGCACCACAACAGTCTCAACGTGGTATTTGCGCCCTCTGTCTACAACATGCACGCACCACACCTCACAAACGTCAGGGATGTCATTACAACCAGTGTTATTTAGAATCAGTATGTGAGATATATAAATATATCGAACATTACGTAAAACCACTTCAAACAACATGTTATGTGCCTAAAATGTGTATTGTCAAGTTAACACATATGTAACACTAATGTTAAATTAAAAGGAATTGATCAACCCCAAAAAATATAAAACTTAACAAAGCAAAAACATCACTACAAAAGTCAAATTCACAAAATCGTAAAACATACTATATTCACAATGTGAACGGTTAAACCGTCCCGGAGTTTTTTGGTATGTAAGTCTACCTGCATGATTTAAAGATCAAGTTCGAGTTTTGATCCGGACGATTGATTTTCGGCGAAGTCACGTGCATTGGACTAAGAAATTTTATCTAAAAAAACACAGTTTTCTGGACTGTTTTCCTAAAAGCTTGCAGATATTGACCTGATTATTGGTAGGTGAGTCTACTTAAATGACCCTCATATCAAGTTTAAGATTCGTTCCGGTTCATTGATATTTGACAAAGCTACGGGCATTTGACTTTTCCAGAATATTGTCCTAAAAGCTTTCAGATACTGACCTCGTGTTTGGTATTGAGTCTAACTACATGATTTACAGAAAAGTTCGAGTTTTGTTTCGGTCAATTTATTTTTAACGAAGTTACTGGCATTGGACTTTTTCTATAAAATAGCTGCTGGTTAGCTGCAGAGTGCATTACGGCGTATTGTGTTTTACAAATGCAGCTCCTGTTGGAACTTATTTTATGGTTTTCTCGTGTAAGAACCCACCTAGCATGATGAAATTAAAATTTAATTAGAATTGTATCGCGTTTCGCGTGCAAAATGATGAAACTATACCTCACCCCGTGCTAAATCGTCTGATCGTCAAGGATGATTGTATCATGATCATTCACAGAATGTAGTCAAATAATCACATGTGCAATTTTAAGTCATTAATAGCTCGCTATTCAATTAAGAAAAGTGTTGCATTCGAAACGTCTCCAAGTGTAGTATAATACAGCGTAGGTAAGAAGTCGGAACTGACATGTTTTGTCAGAACTTTGTTTTTGTTNTACCGCAAACATATCAAAAAGGCAATTTCAATATACAACAGTCAACTTTTCAATGGTTTCAAGCAGTTCAACGTAAGACGAAGATTAAATTGCTTACTTTAATATAAATGAGTTCAATAACAATTGAATGGTGGTTAAATTATTGCATATTAAACATGTCAATGCTATTTACAATGTTTGAGACCTCAATTGTTTTGTAAAGAATTCATCACATAAATTGCGATCGGATTTAAACCCATGTTTTGCATGCAAAAGGGCCCCATTGTTATGATCGTAACTTTGTCACACCGAGTTTTGAATCAATATCGGTATTTATATAAATAAATCTATAAAACAATAAAATAAAATTATTCAATACGTTCATAAATTTACCTCTATCTCCAATTCCATTGATATATAATCCAACAGAACAGAAATAACACTAAACACCACTCCGTAAATCACAACTATGATTTAAACTCCGCGTAAATGCACTGCGTAAACTCGCAAATGTAAACTCTTAAAATGTTACGACGTCATAATAAGTGGAATTTTCTCAACGTCATCACTGATGTCACTAATGCAGGTTTTGTCATGGAACGGACAACTTAACATGATTAAGGCCGTAAAGGACGTTGTTGCTGGAAAGTCATATGCTGAACTATTGGACTTACACGGTGCCGGTTACATCATGCACAAGAAGAAGATCGACCGCATGGCAGAAGACATAAGGGCGGAAATACGTTTCAAAGAAGTGAAACAGGAAATGAACGAGATTGTTCTGCGAGACTGGCAAGTCCAAGTATTGGACAAGCTGCGCGGTCAAGGACGGAAGATACTCTTTGTAATAGACAAAGAAGGGGGCAAAGGGAAGACCAAGCTGTCGGGCTACATGTTGGCCACGATGGACTGTATTAGATTTGACACTTGCAAACACGCAGACGTTAAGAAGCTGTACAAAGGACAGAAATTTGTGGTGTTCGATCTGTGTCGGACGGAAACGGATCACATTAACTGTAAAGTTATAGAAAATGTTAAGACTGGGATGGTTAGCGCGCAGAAGTCTAAGCTGCTTACCAGTTCTTCGTACGACATACCTAGCGTCGTCGTTTTCGCGAGCGGATGTCCCGACAAGACTAATCTGTGGCCAGGCCGTTACGAGGTGATGGATATCTGAACACACTGTCTGTGTAATGTTTTACAAACTGTTAGCTGATACTTACCGCATTCTTTGTGTTCTAACATATGTGTTATTTTGTTACTTATCTATTAATTGTTTACACTGTCTAGGCTACACGCCTGTATGTTAAAATAATATAACGGTTTTGTGATTAACGCTTATTACATAAACAGTTACCTATATTGTGTAAACAAGTTGGCATATAAACTAACAGATTATAACAAAGTATTAATACTTGAGAATACGTGTAGTCATCTGTCGAACATCATTTATGTAGTTAGATTACGCATATGTTTGAATAATAAAATAATTGAAGCTATTTAACGTTGTTTGTTCTGTATATCTCGAAATAATAACAACAATAAGATAATGTAACGACATTTATTCAACCATCAATATTTCTTAAATGTTTGCAACTGACCGTTTAGTCGTATACTTCGACAAAGCGTCCAGAGTGTAAAGTTCAAACACATTCTCTGTGTTCAGAATGTACTGCGCGACCTCTCGTGTCTTCTCGGAATCGTGGAAGTCTATCGCGCCGCAGATCCATTGTTCGTCGTTCGTGTACATGTAAGATACGTCGAACTTCAACTGTCTCGCCCGACGAGTGAGATCTCGTAGCCTTGCAACGGACACGTCCTTGATCAGGAACAACCAGATGGAAACAGTTTTACGTGTAGAACACGATTCCATTAATGCATACTGAATGTCCACTTTTCTGATGCTAGTTGTTGTTGTAGTCTCTTTTATAATATCGTCAAATAATTCCATTATTGTCTTAGTAGGTTCTAGAGCAGCCTTTCGTGTAGCATAAACTTGTATCCTATCCATAATATCTTTGTGCATCCTAGGTAAGTCGAATGCACTCGCCATGATTAAAAGTTGAATGATGAATGATAACTACGAGCACTTGTACTTCCGGTATAGGTGCTCTTTTCCAGGAATAAAAAGATTATTTTTGGAAAAACCACGTGTCGCAGACGACGTGTCTAGACATGTTAATGTTAATATAGGTTATCCAGTTGCCATGTTAAAAATAGATATTATGTGATTAACAGAATAATAAATATGTATGATAAAATAGATAACTCATTCAAATATATAAGTATTTAAAAACAGGGGAGATAACTCTAACAACAATAACAACAAAAATGGAGTATCTCCAACTTCCGATTCCGGTAAGGGGAGATCACTATAGAAGAAATGACGTCATCGTAATAAGCTGTTATGATTGGTTAATTCGAATATTAGCACTACAAGTAAGCAGAAAGCACTACAGATGTCATAGGCCCACAGAGGTATAGAGCTAACTGAGAGAGGACAATCTTAGAGTGGTGGGGTGGGCCCACCCAAAAAAAAATGTGTACCGTTAAAGAAGTTACGTAAGAGCATCGGTGTGGTGGAAAATGCGTAAAAAAATAATAAATAATTGGAAAAAAAGTGCAATTTTGCGTACGCATAAGTACATTATTATTATTATACTTATTTTAACGCAATATGTTGACCTACGCAGGAAGTATATCATTATTTGTTTGAATCACGAACCATGTTTAAATGTATGCAAACTTGTGAACATATGAAAATGTTTGCTGACGATAATGTGTCACCTGCCTGAATTGAAAGGTTAGTATTTGGTAACAAGAATGTCTCGACTGACAATATTTTTAGAGTGTCATTTTTCCTATATTCAATATTGATTTTGGAATAGACACTCGTAAAAACATGGTGTAGTCGGGCTTATATGTGTATGAGTTTTATTGGTGAATCACTGTTAACGACTGATATACAAGTTTAAACACATAATTCTTTCATATTTAGTAGATTTAGTGATTAAATAATGTCTGATCATTACGTCAATTCTATATTTTATTTACAGCTTGTGTGATAAGAATCGCTTTCCATAAAGTAATCTTGTAATTGCAAGGTATTTAGCATTTCTGTTCACTTCTGATTATCATGCCATAATTTTCACGGAAATAAAATATTTGAATAAATAACTTTGAGATTGTGTTTTTCCTTGATATGATAAAACGCTTATACAATTCAAACTCGTTACATGCTTAATTATTTACTGAATTATAGATCGAATTTGGATACTTATAGGGATGATTTGTTCTAACGCACGCAAGTAACTAATTCGTGCGTTTGTGTTATAACTAGGGATGGGAACGAATACTGGGAATGATTTTCGAATATGCGTTTGCCATTATTCGAATATATTCGAATATTCGATTTTTAAACCTTATATTAAAATGTCCGAACTAATGACCGTTTGGAGCAAATTACTATTCATTATTGCCACAAATGCCACTATAAATCGTATCTTATGTGCAGCTTTACAAAAACAGGATAGAGTAAAAAAAAAAATCATTGATTATTTTGCTCTTTTGTAAAATAAATACTGTTTAATTTCATAAGATGTAAGATATTTCAGGAAAACACATTACCGTAATTCTAATTTATTTCAATACTTATAATTGATCTGGATTACTTTCCATCGATAATATTTATGCTTTTGGTTTCGCTATTTTTTCAGGAATAAAGAACCATTTTAGAACGATTTAATTGGTTTAGATTTGAGAAACTAAATTCTGATAAGATAATCATTGATTTGATATATGGATAACGGACTAAAAACATACATGCAAGATCTCGACGGGACAGTCCCGCGAGTTGGATGATTGTTCCCGCGTCCCGATATAATACAATTTGTCAAGATATTCGTAAAAACGTTCTATAAGTTCACAATGAAATTCGCTATTCAAGCTCTGTCTGGCTTAAAGTTACCATCGCTAATCCTTTTATTCCCCCTTATTGACAACCCACTCCTACTTCTCGAGTGCAACATTACCGGTATGTTAGGCGTAGACAGCTCTGTAAGACTGCATTAAAGATTTAAGGAGAACCAATCGCGAGAAAAAATCAGCATTTTCAAAGCTTTAACTTGTTCTGTTTAATGTACTCTTCAATATATATATATATATAAGGTTCAGTAAGCTTAGTAAACAAAACAATAAGTGTACTTATCAACTATGTAAGAATTAAATTAAATAAAGCGTAATTGAAACAAAATTTTAGTTATGTTACGTATAATAAATCGGTAAATTGAAACGAATGAAGTTATCATTTAAAGTCCCCAATATTTAATGCTTAATGGCATGATCATTAAATACATATTATCTATTTAAATACAAACTTATTTAATTTGATACTCAATGCAAGTGCTTTCGTTCCAAAGAATTATGTTATGTCTATTTTACTCATTTCATATTCTTGCAAAACGCAGGTTGCAAAATGCACACTTTAATTGCTTCAAACTTTATACAGCCGGGATTCGATCATATTTTTTTGAAATTATGTACAAAAGCATGAAACTGTATTTACCCGAGATTCGATAATAAATCGTGTGACAACATATTAAAGAAAAGTATGTGTTCGTTTCGTGTTATTGCTTCGTTGCACCCGGCCTACTTCGGTCCATGTGAATGACCGTGTGGCAAATGTAGACTAACCACAATAGTTATATCATCACGACAAATTAATGAGTTTTGTGTTTAAATGCGTAAACATCATAACCAGACAGATTCTTTTAAAGCCCCATTAACACTCAAAATCAACGAATAATTTGTTAATTTTTCGTACAAAAAAAAAATACCCATACAAAATCAGTGTTCCGTATATAATAGAAATAATTTCAACGTTGGATGTGGTCTGGTAACAATGTATCTTGTTAAATCTATGTTACCAGACCACATCTAGCGTTCATATTTTGGCTATTGCTTAAAGGAACACTGATTTTGTATGGGTTAACTTTATTTTACGAAATATTTTACGAAACAATCGTTGATTGTGAAGTTTAATGGGGCTTTAAATAATGTCTTCTACCAAGTTTCTGACTACAACAAGCATGGTGTCCATTACTTATTAGGTAACGAGTGACCGCTTTGGTTTGCGTTGAGATTATGAAGGTATTCTTTCATTAAGTTCTTTAAAACATCCACCTGTTGGTCACTAACAGTTTTAGTCCGTTTTCGCTTATTTCTTTTGTGACAGAGTCAGGGTCCATATTTAACAATGTTCGTATGACAAATTGCGCGAAAACGACGTCATTTTTAGGGTTGCATTGGTGGTAATTTTACTGTGGTAAGTTAACAAATTTCAATGGTAAGGTTACACCGAAGTAACTATCGTTTATACAAATACAATTTTATTGCGGTAACATAACCATGCGAATAACTTCGGTAATCAATTGACCGCTGAGGTTTAAAAACTTGTCAAAACACAGATTTTGAATGTTAATCAATAGACGTAAATGTTTTACATAACTTTACTTTCATTTTCGACTGATTTTCAGTTAAAAGTTTGTACATATTGCATAACTATGAATTGATAGTAAATTGTCGATATACCTCTCCTTATACCATCCCGTGTGCTAACTATCATCTCGTTCATTGATGGAAGCTGTTATCAAAGCAATGAATTATAATGGAAACCTAAACTGCGACTTTGTTCATGAATATTCGAATATGAATTTTGGATTCGAATATTCGGTCGATTTTCGAATATTCGGATATTCGGTCCAATCCCTAGTTATAACACTAATTTCAATTTGATATATAGTATTTATTTATAATGTCTACATTTTTTTCTCTACATGGGTACATTGGATTATGATAAAACCTTTTAAGAAGCAAGTTTGATTTGTGACATATTCGATGTTAAGTGTTGAGTTCGACTTGCCCTAAAACCGGTTTAACCACAAAAGCTTAAGCTTGACATTTCCAAGGCAACAGGAGTTCCAGTTTTAATCATTATATGTTTTTTAAGTTGGTGGTCTGTAATGAAATGAGTAAATATCAGGTTGTAAATTGGTTTTGTTATACATTGAATGTTATGTGTACATGAAATTATTTCATTTCCACATAATTGTCCATGTATATCTTAAGACTTAACACAATCGATAGAGCATGTATCCCTGGTTCGAATCCCGCCCTGATCACTAGAATTTTCCTGAGCAAGAAATAAATCCCAAATCTGCTCCTCTCCTACCAGGTGTATACATGGGTACCTGTGAGGGAAATAAGCCAATGTGCCGTGGCTGCATACTGCGCCAAGATGTTAACGGACGACTCATGACCCAGTGATTGGGGGAAAAATTGTGAAGCGCGTCTGAACGCACATAATGTTTGAAAATGGCGCTTTATAAATGTGGTAAAACAAAACTGCTTTTAAGGAGACACACTGGAAACAAGGAGACACAAATTCCTGGATTAAAATCGTATTTTTTCGTCAATATATTCAAGTAAAATATTATTTAAATAATTTTATATTATATGCTTGGACTATGACCTGATATGGTTTGATGTATCTATTATATGAACAATCTGATTCATGTTCAGCCCGTGGCGTAAACATAGAGACATGTTGTTATTGCTTCATATTGCGAGTGTAGTGGTGGTTTTATTTCGACAAAATTACTTGTATATTATATACCGAGCGGTACTGGTACTTGCCTTATTGAAATGTCATGTGCTGCATTAATAAACAGTAACAACAAATATATAAAGCTAGCTTTAGTTTTTTTATTATAGTTCGTAAAGGATACCTATCCAGTCATACAGTTTAGCACTTAAACGTTTTTTTCTAAAAGCAAATATAATGTTCATCATAAAATATGTATAACAGAGTGTGAATGCACTCTTCCAAGAGTCGACCAGGAATTATCCACGTTTGGCAATATGGCGTATCGTTATTGTGTTGTACAATACAGTTAATTGGAAGAGAATATTGGAAATCAAAGGCATGCACAATACAGGCTGTTATGTATTCACGAAGCGAATTGAATGTTATCTCAATTTATAATAAAATATTTTTGTCTAACTATTATAAACATACGCCAATTCCATCAATCAGTAATTTTATACTGATTGTATATTGTGTAGCAGGACATGATCACGTGCTTCTTTACCAATGTTGCAAAATATATCAAAGTATATATTCAAATCGATATCTTAGTCTTATAGGTAAATTATCGAACATGCATCGGTTCTCTACATTTAATCCATCGCAAACTGAAGCCTTGTATTAATTTTTACTGGTTATTGTATTTTTTATTTTTTTTTAGTTTATATTATATATTATATTTGATAAAGTAAATACATACTCGTGTGAAAGGAGTCAATAATATGGATTATTGAAAAACATGCCTGTATTTCATAACAAAAAAAAAACACAATGTGTAAAAGTTCCTGTAACAGCTTTTTAAATTGTAGTTCTAAAATTCTAGAAAAAGTATTATGAGAGTAATTTTTGTTTTAAGCATTATACGATAAGGCAATACAATCATACAACTTAACACAAGTTAAATCTGGGATCATCCTTTCGCAAGGTTTTATGCAAAAATAGAAAAATACACACACGCATATAAATTTCTCAGACAAACAGTTTGGAGGAAAACAAGCATGATAGTCCACGGCAATCATGTATATTGACAAGCTTCTTTGGGAGAGTAAGCATTCGATTTTCAGACTAAATCTTACTCGCAATTTGAAAGAGTTCGATTTGTGACACCATCGGTACCACTTGACATTATCGTCCATCTAGAAGTCATGAACGTGTTATGCTAAAGTCAGTTTTGATGGATAGCATAACCTGTTCCTATTTCGGTAATACTTGATTTTGTTTTCAGAATATTTATTGGCACAAACATTGTTCAGAATCAGAAGCAAAGAAAAACTAGCACATTTTAAAACCAGTTATTCGATAATGCAGTGAATAACAATCGACTAATTAAGTTTTGCAATCGTGTTTAAAATGTTAATATTTAAATTTAATATAACGTGTTTTGTCGCAATCAATGTTAGTGCTTTAGTTTTTGACGAAATATGTTCTTAAGACTTTACAATTTAAACAAATACATACTACGGAGTATACAATACTTTATAAAATATATGTATTCCTTTCATGTTGTTATATTTGAACTAGAGTAAGTCTTACTGTTTGCCCAATGCGATGTGTTTGCGGTAAATCGTGTTGATTGTCTTGTATCAGTTAACAAATAAGAAATTCTTACACATCATGTCAGTTCCGGCTTCTTACACAAATTAAGCTGTATTGTACAATGTGTGTCTGTATATTTAATTTATTGAGCACTTTTAGAATATTATGGGATTTTTTTTAAATATAAATCTCGCCGTTTGCTTATGCTTCCAGTTTTAAGCATTGACCATTGCGGCGACCCTATATTTAATCATTTTATGATTAATGTTTTATTTCGGCGATTGCTAATTTGCGTAGATTAACATAAAGGCAAATATTTACATGAATTTTGTTCCTGATATTTTAAAGGAAGTTTTAATATTATTTAAATAACATACTCAACACTTCTGAGAAACATTACTGATAAACACCAATTTTGACTTTTGACTTCGAGTCAGGGTCTTTAAAATTGCATAATATAATCGAAACGTCAGCGTTACCGATAAGCACCAAGTTTGAGTGTCTATAACGCTTTATAATTTATTCATCACGTCAGCTGAACGTTGTATATTTCATGTCCGCTTGAGACATATCGTTCATCGTTTGCTTCGTGACAACATCCGTTTAAAACGACACGAGCGCAGCAACTGTCTTCAATGTTTCAAAATAAACTAGTCTGATGTGACAGACAGGGTAAAGAAAAGAGAAACTTGTAATTGTGCTTGAGTCTGAATGCTTTATTTCTGCGTCTTGAACTTGTATCGAAATATGTTTTTTGCAGTAAAATCCATGACTCATTGTTCAATTAACGTTTGTTTGTTATTTCATAATGTGATATAAGTATCCATAGCATATATAAAGTAATTCATATTAAGCAAATGGGAATATTAACAAAAAAACGGTAAGCAATTTTTTTTACGGTTACACATGGTTACGAACTATATGTGCGTGAATTTATAAATTGAGAATATGTATTTATCTGTAATAATCATAAATGCAAATTCAAACAAATATCGTCCGACATTTCAGCCTAATGAATAACGTTTACAAAGATATTATGTGTTTGGAAATCAATGTTTAACCAAAAGAGTGGTGCGTGCCAAAAAATTTAAACATTCTAAAAGCTTATAATGAAAGCAGAAAACCACGATATCAATTATTGTATTGTGATATTTGTCCAATGTATTTTTGTACTGTTATTATGATCCATTCGGTTTACTTATATCGGTTAAAACATCAACAAATCTGGCACACCTTTATATTCTGGCTGATGAATCATAAAATCATTAGAATATATTAAACTGTTTGTTCATTTGCTACAAGAAAAACATTGATTTAAGTTTATGTTTACGAGGTGATTTAATAGCAGATACGTACTTTAAACTGCCCTAACTGCGCGACTCGTTGTACATTTGCAATACACATATTAAGCAAATAACATGTTGTTGTCAGTGTATTTACGTAATGTATGATACATATACATATATTATATAACATTCATATTTTGTAATTGACGTGTTCACCACACATGACAGATATGCCATTTGCATATCAAATGTACGTGTACATATCAAATACCGATTCTAAATAACACTGTTCGTGATTACTGACTTTGACATCCCTGACGTGTGTGAAGTGCGATGTGTGTATGTCGTAGACAGAGAGAGCAAACATCACGAAGAGTCCTTTGCGACCTTGTATTGGTAATTGAGATATTATTTAGCGGAGAATAAACAAATTCGTTTACATTAAACAATCGTAACTCTGTTAATGGACACACACACGGCCTTACACCATAGAGTCACGGTTGGTTAAGTAAATGCTGGGGATTTGTTGCTTTTTATGCATGAACCTAGTTAACAGCAAAAGTATTATACCACGTTGTTTAAGACCCATGACTACATATCGACAATATTAACGATAACATACGTAACATGGTTCACAATTTTTATTTGTTACATACCGCTTTCATACATGGAGTTACAAGTGTATATGTTAATGTGAGTTGACATGCAAAAAGGGTCATGATATGAAACGTCTAAATATAACACACACAAAAACAACATTTGTCTGGTCTAAGTAAGCTTCTCTAAGCATTGGACGTTATTAAATGTATTATTATATTTTAAATTGTTTAAATGATGTATTTACTTATACATTTGTATATATTAAATATATTTCTCAATTTGCACAATTAATTTGTTTAATTGTCTTAAATCAAGAACACGTATAATATACGAATGGATACATTATATAACTTGGATTATTTTGCTGAAATCAACAGTATAAACCTGACTGTTCGAAGCCCAATAATAAGGCAAGTATGAAATACGTTAATGTATGATAATTTTGTACTATTTTGTAGCATTTATCAGGGTGAATATCAACGATTATTGTACAATCACTGAACAAAACTTATATCAGCTTACAAATGACAATATTTACAAACGGTCAATCTAGAAGTATTATTTTCACTTTCGTGCTTAATATTACGCGCTTGACGCAGTTTTCAGTTGATTCCTTTCTTATCAATGTAAAGATGGCTCGGTAATTTGACAGACCAGATGCTCAATTTTTAATAATAATGACAATATTTAATTGAATAAAAAGAAAGCCAATAAAACGCATTAATTAAAAGCAATCGAAGCTTCCATGGTGAAACTATCTATTGATGTTTAAAGACTTCATATGCGTGTTGAATACCAATTTTAACTAGCTTAACGTTTGTCTCCACATTGTCTGGGGGTTGCTTAGGGTTCCCAAAAGATGTAATCAAATGTAAGTATAAGTCCAAAAAGTAGATTAATGCTATTTAGTTACGCAGATAATATTAACACCGTATATAACGAGACGGATTGAATTGCAAGCGCACATGCCAACCGGGTTTTTAAATATGTTCTTTACTTACTGAACATATTCAAATCATTTTCCGCATTTACTTATACCACTCATCATCATCATCATCATCATCATCATCATCATCATCATCATCATCATCATCATCATCATCATCATCATTATTCTCACATGTTCTTTCCTTATAAATAATCACTCAAAGACAAATTATGAGTGGGTGTTTTGTATTTACCAGGGCTTTCGACACATGCATGCAAAAAACAAATCTTCTGACTATCGTGTGTCTTCAATGTGCAAGAACAATCAATTTGTGTTCACTGCATTTATACTTCAGACAAGTTTCCAATCAAAACACTTGACCGTATGATGACCGCTTCTCTCTTAAGGGGCTTTTAATGTCTCCATTGACATCAGCGCCTATCAGTATGCTAGGAGAAGTTGAATATTTGGAGACAATTTAAGAGAGTTCATCTATAGATTGAGAACAGTCTGTGGTTTAAATTGATTAACCTATATATGCAAAAATAGACTGAGAAGCGTCATTTTAACAAACGTCAACACACTGTTAACTCTGTGATCTGTGGTCTATTGTGCAGAACTGGTATATATCGACTTCTTCAATTAGATAGCGACACCTTCATATCCCCTTGGCATTTTTATTTAAGGAAGTGGGTTACGCATGTCAATTCCTTTTCCAGTGAAAATTGCAGCTGGGTTAATTTCGTTACGTAGAGAAAGTTGGTTTATAAAAAACAAATGCTATTTAAATTGAAAAGATATATGGAGTGGAAGAATGTGAAAGAAAAATCTGAAGCAAAGCTATTTCTTTTGAATGATGACATAAAGTTAAGCTGGTAACCACTCGAATTAAGCATATCGATTTCAATACATTCTTTATAAATACGCCAAGTCAAACTTACCTAGATATATACTCTTCGCTAACCCCTACTGAAGAAGACAACAAGACGTCCCATTTTCGAAAACTGGCGGACGTGCCAATCATTTTTTCATACCCATGGCCACCACAGAATGATTTTGTGTTAATAAATAATCATGTTCAATCGAGTAAGAGATGACAAGATATGGATTGTGATGCTGAGTACATTACAGGATTTAGTCTGTCGTTCGACTGGCGGGTTCTTATTTACGTGATAGGGTAGTTATGTTTATTTATAGAACACAACACAATATTTATCTATTTATTTATAAGAAAGTCGTCATAAAAACAAACGAAAATAAATTACTTATTTAAATAAAACCAAAATTATGTAAACAACACAAAACTATTTCTGTTTAAAGGTGTTTTAATACGAATATGATAAAAACAAATCAGATGATTTTTGAATTTAATGTATATATTGCCATTTAAGAACACAAGAGGAAAAAAACACTGCTACATAATTGCTGGCAATCTGAAACAATCAACAAAACGATTGTAGACGCACACATAAGACAGCAACTTCGATGCCAGTCTATCGATGCCAGCACTGCAATACAACCGGCTGAAGACGTTTATTGCCACCACGCCTTACAATGCCTGGTTATCCAACAAGTTGAAACCCAAGCTTAGCCCCTAGTAGTTGTGTTAATCTGTGGTTTACATATATTTATTCCATAATTTGTTTACACGATTAGTAACAAACATCTTGAGTTTATAGGATTGAAACGTTAGCTAAGCTAGTAGGGTTCCTTTCCTCACTTTTTTTCTTTAATATTTGTGTTAACGTTGATCACAATCATTTTAAATTAAAATGTGACATGAAATAAACATTAAACTATTAATACATAAGACCAAAAGTAACGCACATGCACGTCTGATTTCTTCTTGAGTATGTGCACATTGAAAAAAGTATTTCCAGATATATGTAATTACAACTGTCACTTATCGCTATTCTGTATTAGGTTTAGATTTTCATAACAGTGTGAATATCGTTTTTTATAACATTTGTGCAATCGGAATTGATATGTCGTCAGTTTTTTTTATATACATGAATCAAACATTAAACTTCAAATTTAAATCAAATATTAAAATATTACGTAAATAACTGTTTGGCAACGTCTTTTCTCTGTTTAAGTAGTATAATGCCACATAATATTATCCTTTTCGACTGGTATTCTTCATAGTTTGTGTACTTGAAATTGTATTTTAAAGTAGCAGGTAGTATCATAAAATTATTAAGATGGTTGCATAATTGAAGTTTTCACGCGATATCTTCTATTATATTTTATCTGAGAGTAAACAACATATGTCATTTTAGCACAAATAAGATATGTTACTGTTTATTAACAAGCATTTCAGTAGCTAACGTCCTCTTATGACAATATTTTGTCAATGCACGACAAAATATGCAATTGGTATTAATTAACTTGGATATACACACATTGGTACATTTTACTCAGTTTATATATTTATAACAAATCCTTAATTTATAAGCCTTAATTTTATCCAGTTGCAAAACCCATAGTTATATGCAATAAAGTGTATAATTTGAATTACACCCATTTGTTCAATAATTATAGTAATTTTCTCTTCTTAATATATAGAAAAAGTGAAACTCACGAAGTATAATCAGCAGAGAAATGTTCATCTGGTATTGTTGTATTAAAGGCACATGACTAATAACCTTATAGTATACCTTATACGGCAATGTAATACATATTCTAGTACATTTAAGATTTAAAGACATGATATTCTGTGGTTAACGCTTTGGTAAGGTCAATGTAAAGCATGTTGGTTTAAACCGTTTGGAGGGATAAAAAGTGCACAATTAGCCCAGGTTTTATCACAAAAAACACGATTATGAAACAGTAAACTAATAACTTCGTTATTCAAATGTAAATGCAATAAAAGAGAACAATAATTATATTTAATATTTAAGTATTCAATGGTTTATATACATTTATGATTCAAAATAATAGTACGTGTTAAGATATGTTTGTCAGTCAACACATGTTATCACATTGACAAAAGAATGTTCACAAACTACGCATTCGTTTTGTGACAACATTGCCAGAGTGAAACTGTCAATTTATATACATGTTTGTCCATTTAAAATATAATTCTAGTGTAAAGCATATTCATACATTTATTTATTTCACTCGAAATATAATTTTCTCCAATCTAAAAGGTATTCTTCACTTTTTCATTGTGAATTGAAAAAATACATATGAGCGACCTGAAAGTACCTATCACATAAAACGTCGGAACCTAACATTTATCATTGCCTAATACTGTTTCCATCGCACTATACAAAATAGTGTCATGGTGACATGTAATTATTCGGACCGAGAATGTCAATTGACCATAGTCTTGCGAAAATGGCACTTACGCCATATGCGGCTAGCGTAGCGCAATTAATAGCAAGTACACAAATGTACAGAATGATGAATACTTACGACGATTATGATAGAGGCCATCGCCATTAAGAAACACTAAGACAATTATTATGGGACCATTTTTCCCATGGTAATGACTTTCTGACATTATTAACGCACATTATATTGCTTTTGTTGAGTTCAAAATGGCAATGTGTTCACAAATAAGTGAACGTATGGCATTTAAGTGTTTGACTCACGGAGGGTTTGTTCAACTTCAGCTATATGGACCCAAACTCAAACAGCTTTTATACATTTTTGCTTCAGATTTTATTAGAGTATAAGATAGTATAGTTATTTATTTATTTCAAATTTTCAGAAAGCGTGATAATGAATGATGCTGATTCAATCGAAGTATGTTTTTCAATCTCAATTGAATTTGTTAATGATGATTTTGTAATTTCTGATTGCAAAAGCTTTATGTTGCATTTGTCTGAGTTATCAACCGATGTATATAGCTTTCTGAATCATGGTTTCTGTTGATCACATTTAAAGGCACGTTAACAGTGCGTGTAAAACTATCTAAAAAGCAAATAATGAGAGTAACTCGTGTTACCGTCCGATGGCATCAAATGAAATATATAGCACAAAACTAAACTTGTTAAATTAAGGGTTCTGCCCACCCGTTGAGAATTTAGACCGGAAAATACTCACGCAACAATATCTCCCGTGGAGAACGTTATTGTCTTTGTTGTAATCAACGGGACATAGAGGACGAATTCCATTTGATGTGTGTTTGTGCAAATGTTTTTTTCTTTTCAAAATCTTTGTTTTTTCTGTGTTCATATTTTGTTTTGGTTTTTGAAATTTCATTGAATTAACACACACATGCATATGTATATATTTATATAATATTGTAAAATTGATTTGGTTACAATTACTATATTTTGACACTTGACAGTGCTTTTGTTGTAATTGTATGCATTTGAGACGATGTACGTATGTTTAAGTCTGAATCAAATGTCTGCTCTGTCTGTTCTGTTCTGTACTATAGTTAAATGATGAAAACTGGTGTCACACCCTTGGAACAGTTCATGCAAGGCGTTTGAAGCTATTTATAACAATTTAGTCGTACGCGGGCCGTATATGGCGCTTCGTCGTGCATATTATATCAGGCTAGGCCGTAATTATTGGTCCAAAACTTCTAACTTGCATGTCTTGGTTTAAAACTCCGTGTTTTAAATTGTATTTAAAAAAAACACTAACATATCTGTTAACGTCTACACAAATGATCTGTAATTTTAACGCACGTGTTACACTGTAACGGTCTGTACAGTATTAAAGTCTCCGCATATACTTATAGTTAATGAACGCAAAATAGGAAACTTTGCATATTAAATCAAATTCAATTAATAACATCAACTCAGTCTACATGATAAAAAAAGACGCACAATTTATCTCGTTTATGCATTTTGCCCGACTGGGTGATGTGTTATAATTGATCTATGTTGTCATATTTATTGCATTCGCAAACGTTAGTTATTTATATCAATATTATCCACGTCACAATGACAAGCCGTACTGGACATGTGCATTAAAGAAACGAATCAAAATAAATTAATAACGTATTACTTTAATTATATAAAAATTAAATATCATACTATATTTATTATAAAATGTTAAATTAAAACAAGAAAGAACTGAACATACATTTCTGAAAAGACAACTATGAATCTCTAGCGAAATGGAATAAGAACACGTATATATTGAACTAGATATTCGTATTCTGTGACAGAGTTCATCAAAAGTTGGCGTTCTGACATATGTTTCGTGTATTTGGAAATAATGGTAACCACGAGAGAAAATTGAACATCAAAAGCGTGTGTCAGATGGTCTCGTGTGTATTCTACGAAGCGAATTCAATTTCATGGCAATTTCTAATAACAGCATGATAGCGTTTGATAAATAACAACAACAATTGTATATTTAATTTATAAAAACTGCTATTTTAAACATTTGTTTTTTCGAATAAAATGTGAATGACACATTCATGAGGATTCAAAGAACGCATCAAAGAACGATTCAAACAAATGAATAGCGTCACAGTATAGTATTATTATAATTATTATCATTGACATATCACAAAGGAAGTAAAACAACATTATTTTGCGAAAAATGCTAACATGAGTAATTTCGTGTCATGGTTTGTCTTTAATCGTACTTACACATGAATATTTGACTAATTAGTACATTCAGTTCTATATCATATCTAGTTTGACTTAATTTGTGACATGCTTTACTACTTTTAGTCAAAATTCATTCTCTCACACTTGTAAGTTGTTGAACATTTGGTTGCAATTACAATTGTATAAGTCCCTATATATTGTGTTTTACTTAATTTGCAAATTAAAATGAAGGCTTCATGAAACCTCATAAATGATGATAATGATTAAATTAAGGTACGAAATGTAATTAGTATTAGTTAATCGTTGGCTTGAAATTGAAATAAGTTCTAGGATTATCAATGCCTGACAACAAAGTCAATCAAATAGAATGATTTATGCGAGGACAAGAGACGTAGTCTCATATTCGATTAATTATTCGTTTGAATTATAGGAGGTATATTTGTAGCAAGATTTATTGTATGCACTATGCAATGCCATGCACATGCAGCAATTTTTATTTCGCACTTGGTAAACCATGCAGGTTGGAATTGTGCAGTCAAAGAAATTTTCACTCAATTCTATTTTATAGATAATATAAGAATAAAAACATCATTTTAAAAATATTTATCTTTGGTGCAAAATATTATAACAGCCTGGCATTTTCTAACGCAAAGCATAAAATGGAGTAGCATTGACTGGATTTACATGAAACTTTATATATCAAAAAGGGCTTTGAGAGCAAGTGATAAGTAAAAGAACCATAATTCTATATTCAATATTTGAAAGATTATTCAATAATTTAAAATACGGTTTTGTTGTTATGTATTACACCGCGGTGGAAGAAGCTGGATTATTTTTGCATAAAGAATACGTTAATGTATGAAAGCTGGCTAGTGTGTATGCTGGGGTGTATATTCCAGTAAGCCAGGATGACAAGCAACTTGACCTGCTTAAACATGTTATAGTATGACAGCTGGCTAGTGTGTATGCTGAGTTGTGTAAGCCAGTTGGCGAATATGACAATCCTCTTTACCTGCATGTAAACGTTAATGTATGACAGCTGGCTAGACTGTGTATGCTGAGTTGTGTTAGCCAGTTGGCCAGGATGACAATCAACTTTACATGCTCGCTTTATTGTCATTTGAAAAAGTGTTATTGTTCAGATAAGACAATGCCGGTTATAAAATAATGGTTTCTAATAATAATGATAACTGTCTTCTTTATTTATGCGTTTAAAATTGTGTTCATAAAACGTGATTATTGCTTTTCACACTTTGATTTGCTTTTGACATGTGTTACTAGCAATAACACATGATTATAATAATAAGGATGATGATTGCTTGATGATTATATAGAAAACGATGATGATTGGATTTAAGTATCATTGCAAGTTATAATGGTAAAATAAATGATGATTAAAAAAATTGTTTACTGTTGATACATATGCTTGTGTTGTTAGTGCTAAGCATTAGAAAAGTATTTATTAATATAAAATACTAATGATTTTCATGTTATAAATAAGCAATAACGTGTTTTTATTTGTGTAACTGATCAAGTGCTGTATATATATAAATGTACATTAACGATGTATTTATTAAGACATGATCGACTGTGGTTTAATCAATAACATTGAAAATCCATTAACACTAAGATATCAGAAGTTCCTTAATATCTACATTCTTTTTAAACTACAAATATCTTCACGTACTTATTTTGTCTCCGAAATATGTCTGAAATCCTATAGATTTACCAAACACAAGCCAATACTCCTTAAACAATATCATATTTCAATGTTTACCCTTGAGACATTGTGAAACGTTTTCCGATCAGAAGTATATGGGCTTGTTATGTTTTCAGAGAACATTTCTATGGGATATTCTTCGATTCTTGTCGGCCATTTTGTCGTATTTCGAAAACATGCGATAATGGTAAGTTTAGTTTAGGATAGTTTATGTTCTGTAGACATGTTTTTTGTATTTACATCTTAAAAAGCAGTTTATTATATTACACTAGTGAAAATATACGCAGTGTTAGCATCAATGTTTACTTGAATTTTGAGTTTTTGATCAAATATTCACATACAGATTTGTCCGTTAATTAATAATAATATTGATACATCAATATATCACGAATAAAAGTCTTCGTTTGTACATTGACAGGCAGTTAAATAAAATATGTGTTACGTGAGGTGTTACAAATGTTTTCAGAAATAATTCTTTCATAAACGTAATTTGGCATACAACGTAGATCAGTATCGTCTAACAGTATTATTTTTTAACAGTTTTTGTTTGCATTTACAGGTAAATGGTTTCAAAAAGAAAAAAATATGATCGTGAACGATCAACATTTTAGGTTGCTCATCTCCATATCACAAACTAAAATGAGAACCCGAGGGCAAAGGGACGCTTGATCGCTGTGACCTTTCCATCCAGTTGGCATGTTTTGCCCTGCATTTGTTTTTATTTAATAATCGAGCGTAATTATTCATGTGTGACCACTTTTTGTAATAGTTTGATTTTGACATCAATAACACAAATGGGACATTATCGTCCAACTAGATGATATACACGTGATATTATACTGCCGTTAAAAGTACGTTCCAGAATATTGAATAGAATACCAGGTCATGGTTTATCAATTCAATTTAATTAAACATATCGTTCTTAATTAAAACACGATACATTAATGGGCTCATGTAAATAAGCATACTACATCAATTGAATAAACCTAACGCGAATTTTAAGTATGGTCTTAAAATACTATTATAACTTTGAGTGTGTGTTTGGTGATGTATAAATGTATAGGGGTGTTCTCCAATGGTCGCGTTGTTTGATATCATACATTGCTAGTGTTTTAGCATGAAGGATTTTTTCCATTTGTCGACGGCTTAATGTATCATTAAGTGGTAATTGAAATCGCTCGCACATGTCAAATCTCAGTCAAGTAACCTCCTGTGGCATCACAATACATTAACTTTTTCTCGAAGCCATGTTAAACATCCGCGGATATTGAACTATTGTCTACACGCGTCTAGAGGCCCTAAGGTCTCTAGAAGAGAAACCTCAATTGCTTTGTGTTTACTGATTAAATCACACAACACTTATAGGCTGTTACTGCTATTCAAAGTTTGGGAATTCTTCTGAAAAAAAAACACAACATTTTATTCAATTGATCTTGCAGTATCCAAGAATGAGTTCCATTATAATTAACAGTAAACGTCATCAAAAGTCCACAAAATAAATTTCACTTTTTTTTATCAGAAGAAAACTATACAAAAAAAGGGAAATTTAATTATGAGATCAAATATTATTGTGCATATGAATATAAAACATATAACGACAATATCTGTATCAAATTTGTTGTTATGTTCGTTTTACAGGTAAACATTATTCAAAGAATTTCTTTTCCACCTTACATTATCATGTTAAGGAAAAAAAACTAGGTTTATTAAATTCATGCAGTATGCGCAAGTAGGCCTGGTTAGCTACGTTGAAGAGATATAAATGGTCCGGCCCTAAGACAGGTAAGTTGGAACTTCAAATTACATTACATCGTCAATGCCGTAACAAATTGCCCATATTATATTAACAGTGCAACAACTATTGTCTACTGTATGAACGTAGCATTTCAGTTGTATTAACACTATGCAATTGATTACCAAATTATCAAATTTTGCTGTCACATGGTATTCTAATTTTACATTCCTTAATTAAAAAAACATGTATTGCCCTATAAGCATTGTTTATAAGTTGGCATTCATTACACTTGGTAGGATTTTTCTGCAGGCTTATATAACCACTGAATAGTATTGCTTGAAACTTGACAGATATCTTCAGGGTCATAATATAGGACAATGGTCATACCTCTGACATGCAGTTAAGCTAAGTTGAGCTTAACAATGACCTTACTCGTTATTGATAAAGTTTGTGTGTGCTATATTGCATCATATCTAAACAAACCAAATTGAAGAAGCCATTCATATCTATTTATTTTATATAGACTTTTGATACTGCTGTGCGCAATTAAATGCAAAATAAAATTATTTTATGAAGAGTACTGATACTTCGTTAGCAATGAACTGCAACCAAAATCTTGTTGGAACTATTTGTTCGCGACATACTACACTAGGAGACATCAGTTCTGTTTGTAGATGAGGCTGCTCTTACCGCTGCCTGGACCTTCTGATGTTTGGATTATACTTAATATTCAACATACAGTAACCAATGAAGCAGATGCCACACGTGAGTGTATTCAGTGGTTAAAGTGTATCCATGGCTCTAAAAAATATAACTATTGTCTTACTTTCATTAAACTTTAGAATATATCAAACTATGATCATTGCGTTGCAGTAGAACATTATAACTTGGTTATGTGTTTGACAAGTGTGTTAATAGTGTTTCATTCTAATGTTCAACTATTATATAAATGCATATTATGAATATATTATATCTATACCGCATAGTGTGCACATTATTTAAAAATCCACAGAAAGAGGTTAACAGCGCATGACGAATGAAATAGTGAAATCTTCAATATTTTATGTGATAATGAATGAAAATATAACTTTGTTTATTTCAATTAATCTTAATTTGAATTTGAGCATTTTAACTATTTAAAACCAAATGTTTTGTGGATTTCGTATGTGTGGACATTTTAAAACCTGTCTGTTAATGTTGTACCTTTGAAAATAAATATTTATATACAAAACGTATCGTGTTTTCTTTGATGAAGTTTATATATACTTCACGGGAAAAGTGTTTGTAGCTGGTTTCCAGGACTACATGTAGCGTCGTGAAATTAATGGGGAAACAATATTACATGGTACTATGTTGGTCACCCATTTAATCTAATAGCCCCGACTAATTAACGGGGTGACTATAATAATAATTCGTTGACTATTGCAGTCACCACGTTAATTTTACAGGACTAGACACGTTTCATTTTTACATGGTAAATGTCTAAACATTGTTTTGATTATGTATTATCTATAACTGCACACTGTTATTTTACTGAGCAAGAACATATGAGCCTCGCTCGGTAAAAAGGGGTTGAATGCATGTGCTTAAAGCGTCGTCCTAGATTAGCCTTGCAGTCCGCATAGGCTAATCAGGGACGACACGTTCCACCTTAACTTAACGTTTGCTAACAAAAAAAAGGGACTTCCTTTAAACGAAAAATGTCATAAAAAGCGGAAAGTGTCGCGGACTGCACAGGCATATCTGGGATGACAATTAATTTTACGCACAAGCTTTAAACCCCCTTTTCACAGAGCGAGGCTCATATAGCTGACGGTTGTTTCTGACACAATCGTGATTAAACAAATGTTATTAACGTCATTCAAAGAAGGAAATAGCGATCCTAGAGGTTGCTTGTGATAGAAAAACAACGACTGAATATGACACTATCTACAGCCTGAATTGACAAGCGTGCCCCGTAACAGCCTTGTGTGTAACGTTATAGCAACAAACTATATAATACATGTTGTTGTATTTTATTGTGTGTGATGTCATGGCTTAAGTTCAGCTGAGTTTCAGAGCGTCGAATCAAGTACAAGAAAACATAATATAGTGTGTTCATGTATGGGTTATTTTGTTGAATCGTGAGGAAGTTAATAAAGCAATGGCGTCTTTCTTTCATAATGACGCTCTGCACTCTAAAAAATCCATTTCGCGTTCCAGTACAGTTCTGGTGTGATTAGCTGTGTTGTTATATTCTGTGTTATGTTTGGCTATTGTTTGCTGTAATGTGCTGTGCTCTGTTGTGCTCTTGTGTGTCGTGCATTTCTGTAAGTTCACATTTATTTAGACCAAGTCGACCAGTCAAGTCGCAATCACATAACATCTGCTGACGAAATGATATATTATTTAAGCTGGAAGCCTTATTTACCATCAGAGGAAATTGCGCTATCATCTACAACCGTTTGGGTTACAAAGGTCTCTCACGGGAAGGTCTTTATGTCAGTGAGGTTTGATTCAGTCGCTAAATACATTGCCACCGGCAACTTAATTCGCTGATATGAAACATTATTTAAAAAGCAATTCTTTGGAAATCATTTATGCGCTGGCTATCAAAACGTGTTTTTGGACCATTGAGGAATCAACTTACGAATCTGCGTCCTTTTTTGATTAAGTACATACTTTTCGCGTTACTAGACTGTATACGGCATATACTATCCACACAATTTGTATTCTGCCGAAATAAATTGTGTGACTGATGTCAAAGCGAAGGCTCTGCCTTATAATATACGCACTGGGATTTAAAGCAACTAATGCGGTAAAGTCAGCTTCCGAATGAAAAAATAGGCTTCCGAATACAGATAACGCTGTAATCGTCAAATCAAACGAGTGCTCTAGTTATATCATGCGTTCATGATCATTTACTAATGTAATGATAAACATAATCCACCTGCCCTAACATCAACTGTTTAGATTTAGACGATATTCATGTAAAATTGGTTATTCACATGTTGACGAATTCATTTGAAAGATTTGTGTGATTTTTTTTTAGAAACTAGTTATATTTATTACATGTTTTGAGAAAAAGGAAATCTCATTCAGATTTGATATAATAATGCGTACTTTATTAATTGTATAACATATGCACTATATAAATCACACAAATAAATTGGCTAATTGCTATAAGGAACACTTTTTTTTAATTGTTTCACTTTATTTTACGAAATATTGTACGAAAATTTCGTTGACTTTGAGTAGTAATGGGGCTTAAATGTCAATAGTTTACGACTTCCGTTTTCACGCTTAATATTTTGCATTCACCTATCCATTTGGCGACAAGGGTTAAAATGAACGTTTTTTGTAATTATGTGATTTAAAATCTGTTGGAATTTTATTGTTTTGTATATGCCACGTTACACTTGCTCCATGTAAAGAACGACGCGAATTACTAAGCATTTCAATTGCGCGTATGCAGTTATTTCAATAATAACATAGTTATAATACATATCTGATGCAGTTGCACACTTCCTTTACAGCTCATCTTAGCACACCAAAGAAGCATCAATAAAGAAATTGGCGTTTTAATACGATATCTTAGCCGACCCAACGGAACGTCCGTCAGGGTTGAATATCAAATAAAGTTAGTTTTGTCTAGACATCAGAAATGTATACATCCCCGAACAATTAAGATACACAAACCACCCCAATAATAGGATTTAAATGTGATTTTAATACGATGTCTGAGTAGACCCAATTGTTCGTCTATCAAAGTTGAATAGCAAGCGAGGCTTTATCGCTTTGATCCGATTTACCACGCCGTACGTTATCTAAGTTACAAATCGTTCCGATGAATGGTTTTAGCTTATTTTAAGAGGTAGTTGATGTTTTGTTACCTAGCATTATGCAAATAACGATATTATATTCGGCTTTAACGTGGAATGCACATTTTATATCTGTCGATTATTTACAAAAACACAATAAAATATAAAGAAAAACGTACTGGCACTACTGTGCGAAAATATATTACAACACATTGAAAGACAATTCCAATCAAACAGCAATACAAAGCAGTCAAGTCCACTGTTCACCAATTAGCTACTCGATCTAAGTCATATTCTTGAAAATTGCATGTCCAACAGATCGGCTATTATAAATAATTACAATTTATATCAAAAACGTATGAGATAAAGTGAACGCATAGGACATGTGTTGTAATAGACGTCACGGTTTGATACAAAAACAACAGTTTGTGATTGTATCTTCCAACTGGGGTGGAGAGCGTGAAATATTGTGATTTATGGAATGATTATGTGTGAAAATCACGAACTATACATGATTTGTCACGCAGTTATATTTAGTCCATTTTTGTGATGCATGATGCAGGTTTGTTTTGTTCTTATGTACTACATTACACGTTAAATTCGAGCGTATGTTTTAATATGGGAAATAAAGAACTGGGAAAAGAATCCAAATGCAATACTACAACAATTGTGGTCTTAATAGTATAGTGGCTTAACTATAAACGCACAATACTTACATCTCAGTCATTTTGGTACAGACATAAAGCGTTGGTTTCAGATTTGTATGTAAAGATTCTAAGTAGGCTGTTTCTCAGTGTTGTTTCTTATCTTGTTTTCCCTATTGAAAGGGGCTGCAGAGATCCCCTCTCATATTATAGTTTAATCCTCTGCGCTGAAGTTGAGTCACTTGTATTGAGAGATAACAAGAATATAAAAGGTATAACACTACATGGTATTGAACATAAATAAAGTTCTTACATCATACAAACAAAATGGAAATTAAACTGGATGCAACACAGCTTTAAAATGCTTGGAATAAATTTCCATGTTGACCTGTCAACAATATTTCAAATAAATTACAATGAAAACATTGTTAAAATGGAAAATATCCTGAAAGATTGGAAAAGAAGATTTTTAACACCAATCGGAAAGATTGTAATGGTAAAAACACGTATTGTGTCATTATTCAATCACTTGTTCATATCACTGTCTAACCCATCCCATTCTATTTTAAATTCAATAAAATCTGCAATCCTGACTTTTTTGGGGAGACGGGCTTAGTAAAATAAAGTTTACAACTATAAAAAAGAATATAGTGAAGGAGGTTTAAAATGATAAATTTGGAAGCAGTTATTCCAGCACTAAAACTTACCTGGTTACAAAAAAAATCTATCCTTTAGAGGAAATTGGATATCAATCACACAACTGTATGTTGATACACACAAACTTTTTAATTGCAGTTATCCTTATGTTTTTATTAAGTCTAACATAATGTCAAACCCTTTTTGGGTAGATGTTTTTCAAGGCTTTTCACTTTATTGCAGTAAGTTAGAAGTTAAAGCAGAAGAATTGTTGTATAATCTTATATTTTATTATCCAAATATAGTGATAGGAAATACAAGTTTTTTTCTTTAAGTCATGGTTTGATGCCGAGGAATAAATTGTACAATTTGAAAATAAATTTCATTAATTATATAGGGGAGGACAAGAGCAATAGATAATTGTTTGAAAACATATTGTATATCCTGTCCTACTCAACATAGTATCAAACCCATTTTGCCCGCTTTATTACAACTAATATTAAAAAAGGAATCTTGAACAAACGAGTGTACACAATTCTTACACAAAAACAATGAACATCCTTCATTTAAAGCAAAATGGGGATTACAATAATTAATGAAAATGAATGGAACTGCTTTTTTGAACAGCCGTTTTTAATAACAAATGGGGTAAAGTTACAGTGTTCCAATACAGAATAATTCATAATATTCATGGAACAAATAGTATTTTGAACAAAATGAAAATAACTGATGATCCGTTATGTACTTTTTGCAAACAAAGTGAAGACACTTTAGAACATTTATTCTGGAAATGTCAGATATCGCAAGCAATAATTGATGAAATTCTTCCAGGTTAATTTTTTTTCTTTCATTAATATGTCATTTTTTTCTCCTTGGATATTTGATAAAGTCTGCAAATATCATAAATAATGTTATTTTGTTTATAAAGCAATTCTTATACAAATGTAAAATAAATAAATGCATTCCAAGCATGACTGGAGCCAAGAAATACATAAACAACGAATATGTTAACTTGGAAAAAATATCAATTTTAAAAAATAATTAGGAATTATTTGACATTTAATGGGAACTATTTTTTATGCCATTGTCTCAGAAACTTAATTATACAATTATAGACACCTATTATTGTTTCTCTTTAACTTTTCATCTGTTTTTATAACTTATACATCGTGTTTGTCTTAACTCACTTAAAAATGTCTTTATAATTATACGCATCTATTATTGTTTGTATCTACGCCTTTTTCATATAAAAGTACAATTTAAACATCCATGTTGATCTATACAAACTGGAAAATGTCTTCTTTTTTCTTCTATATTCCTGAACAAAATATAACATGCTATATTTATTTTTGTGTGGCGCTATATATTCCATTTTAATTTTCCGCAACGATATCTTTTATACGACACAAGAACACTAAATTGGTAGATTCTACATGAACATGTGTTGAATATATTGCACACAAAAAAAGAGCATTTTATATCTTGTTACAGCTATGTTACCAGATCCAATCTAGCGTTGACATTTGGTTATTGCTATAAGGATTTCTGATTATTTTTTGTGTTAACTTTATTGTTCGAAATATTTTACGAAATTTTCGTTTATTTTGAGCATTTTATGGGCTTTAAATATAGTTTTATTTGCAAAAGGGAGTGTATCAATATACATGATTTCAGTGTGTATTCCAACGCTTCTTATTATATATGAAGCGAACAATACGCGTCGAATATTAATAATGTTCACAAGAACACAGTAAAACAAGTTTTACAGAAATACCCGGTCAAAAATGACTGTATGTTTTATTTTAATTGACTTGCTGTTCATTGAAAATGAAGTGGCGTACTCCCCTTGAGTGTGTCGTTTGTAAGCTTGCTAACCAAATAAAGGAGTTGGCTTCTGGTAAAGTGTGATGGCGGAGCAGTTGTTCGTTACTAGCTGGTTTTCAACATATACCATTGGATTTAATGCCAAACAGCTTTCTAAAGAAATGAATTTATTTAAAATAAGTTTTGCTTGAAATGCGCACTTAGCGATATCAAATCTTAAGTGAGATGGTTACTTATTTTATTTCGTTTGAATTTAATAAATTTAGTATGGTACACAATTATCGCATAGTGTAAAAGCCATTATTGTTTGCAGAGTGATAGCTAATTGAACGCAGCATAAACCTCGTTGTATCTATACTAATATACGATTCACTCGAGACAGAAGGTAAATTACAGTCTACTTAATAGCTCGTTCTTTACTGTGTCCAACGTCCGACTCCTGCTTTCCCGTCTTCAACAACAAAACAGGTAGTGTCCTCGACTTTTGATATCGTTGATACCGAGAAGGACCGAAAGTAGTCTCAACTGTCAGATGCTAGCACAATACCATCATAGGCTTAACTCATGGGAAAATATTAGCGATACAATACATATTCTTGGCATGACATAAATTGACGCCCAAAAAATGAAAAACAACAGTAATCTTAAAAATAAAATTCAATCTGCTCACATCATCTAAGATGGTCCTGTCCATTTTCTTATTTAATTCACAACAGATACCTCACGCCCACGTTACAAAACAACTGATTCTGATAATGAATAATTGTGTAAACGTCAATGGTCAAAGTATAAAGAGGTCCCTTTGGGATATTATGGAAAGATTTGTTTGTAAATTGTACGCATATTATTTGAATAATGGAACAATCGCACAAGGATTTGCTATCATTTTTCGAATTCCGTTGAGATATTTTTATGTGACAAATTATATAAAATATGTATATTCAATATGTGATTTGAATAATAGGATATCTCAACGGGCTTTAATAACTGGATGCGTATTACATACATGTTTTAAAACATTTTAATGGTATTCATAAATTGTAATTTTTCTGTGGACTAATCTAAAACCGAAACTTTTAAATCTTTGAAAATGATCTGGTTCGTTTCGCGAGCAGCTTACCATTTTCTAGACCGCGAAATGCGAAGAAGTGCAGTAACGATTGTCTGTACTTATTGAAAATCATGTCCTGTTAAATTTGCTGAGTTTTAACCGTTAAGGTATATTTCACCACACGGTGCAATTGCTAGAGTAAGAACACAGATTTTTAAGGACAGAACTTTTCTAAATAAATTCATGGCAAAAAAAAATAAATATATGCAGTGCAATACAATACATTATGAATTATAATTAACAGGGATTGTTTTTTTTCTTTATTCTTCTTGTTCGTTTATTACTGAAGAACCGCGAATAATAAGACACGCGTCATACAAAAATGGGTCTTTCGTCCTAGCCGAGACGGCGCATCCGCGAAGCCTGGTCAAGAGATACCCTTTACGCAAACGAGGTCACGAAACATTTCGTGACTTTATAGCGTAGGTCCAGACCGTTTTGTGCGTTTGCGCGGTTACGCAGGGTTTATATGGCATAAGACGCACTTTCGCATGACGCGCCTTAATTGTTATATTTTGACTACTGTAATAGTTACTGCAATGTTATACTCTGATTACCAGGATGTGGTTGAAAATTCTGCAAAATGTTATAAAGAACATTCTGAATAGCAAAACAGAAATACAAATGCTTAAATATTAATTTATTTACCATTTAGCTACTCGTTCTAAGACGGATTGTTTTTAAATAGTATTCCTTACAGAGAAGCTGTTATAAATAATTATTGCAAACACGTATGAGAGAAGTTTGCTAGTTGGAACCCTCTGTTACATACATGTACATTGTACCATGTGTCATAGTCAAGCTAAGTCAAGTCAATTATATTGGCAAATACATAAGTGTATAGCCAAACAACATACATAAGATCTTTTATGGCATTTATCATAAATCCTAAGTTAAAGAACAGTGGTGTTAATGACAACATGATGATAAATCTTTGTTGGGAAACACACAAAAAGACATGTGTTGTGATAGACGCCACATTTTTATACAAAAACAACAGTTTGTGACATTATCTGCCAATGGGGGTGGAGAGCATGACCTATTGTGATTAACGGAATGGTTATGTCTGATAAAAATAACATGGTTTTTACTTACATATATCTAGTTGTTTATGCGGCGTCTCGTGTGTTGTATGATGTACGCCGTGTTGTTTTTTTGTGTTCTTAACTATAAGTTTACGTTTACTTTTTTATATAATAAATCAATAATTTGGAGTAACTTTTCGAAGCCAAACAAAACCTTTGTTGTCTTTATTATATAGTTTCCATTACTGTAAGACGAATTTTCCCAAAATAGAACACACTCACACACACAAACCTGTACAAAAGGCAAAAAATACTCGATCACATTTGACACAATCAAAAATGCAATTAATTAAAAGGTATTTACAAACATGCGTGTGATGTTATTACGTTAATATATACATGTGAATACCGACTCTCCTTCCTTCATAATCTCCTTGCTCACAGGATTAAGGGACATGACAAACAAACTGACAAACAATGTCCGGATGTGTGAGTGAAACATTTCATGCACGATTTAAATTGCTATGTGTTAGTATCAATACGAATATTTCCTGATTCTAAGCATATACAAAAAAAGGTTCATTTGCACAAGAATTTGTATCTATACACACCTTAACAGTGTGTACCCCAATCGCCATTTCATGTTGCTGTACAGACGCGTTATATTCGATATGAGTAGGGTAGTATAAAGGTTGCATTTCAAAGCATGTTTATCCTACCATGAATCGTATAAATCTTCGGACAGAAGTATTGTTCAGGAGAATACAGATTACACATTGACTACCGAAATACGCGTTTAAGAAGCTCTTTATCGTTTCTCTTATTGCCGTGTAGTTCAGTTAGCAACGAATGGATACATCCAACGTGTTTGTCGTGTGTAAGCTTGCGAATTATTAAAGGATGTTATTAAATACCACACAGCTGTAACGAACTGGATTTGTTTGAAATAATAAGTTTTCTTGGAAATGTGCACTTACTAGGATATGAATCTTAGGTGACATTGTGTCTTATTGTATTGCTTTTGAAGTGAATATACTTAAAGCTGAAACATTTTCGCACTCACAGGTAAATCACTCAGAGGCAAAAGCAATTATTGTTTTCACTACGATTACGTGTTAAAAGCAGCATGTCATTCGCTGTATCAATACAAATGATCTTCGCGTTGCTGAAAGTTAATTGTTCTCATGGTAGCTCGCAGTAAACTCGCCAACACACCCCCATCTGGCCTCAACAACAGAACATCCAGTTACTTCACCATTGTATAACGTTGATACCGGCCCTTTGATAACGATGTTACCATACGATCCACCATGTCGGCTAGCTCACTTGGTATAGCGCTGGATCCCCCGCCCGCACACATATTATGTTTAGGGAATGGTAATGAAATTATTTCTATTGCGAATCTCCCCTTACTTCAAATACAAGCAGGGCAGTTGTGTGTGTACTATGTACTAGTAGACCATCTACACCAGAAAATGTTTGAGTTGGTTGGTGATTTATCTCCGTCATATTACTGTTGTAATGAATCCAACACAAACAAAACGAACCAATAAGATCCAAAACAAGTAAGAACTGACTGATGCTAGCCCGGATATTTCTGATCTTGATATAATTAACGATGCTTTTTTTTTTCACTGTTGAATAGAGCTGAAAAGAATTAACATGTCAAAATAGTTAGTTAAAATGTGGTTACTGACCAATTATCTGCCACTCATCTTGCTACCAGTTGTTTATAAAAAAATATATATAATATTCGATAGTTTACATGACTAATCCAGTCCTCTAAGCTTTTTTAAAGATCGGAGTTAGTGTTCGAGTGTCGTATGAAAGATATCGTTGGAGGAAATTAAAATGATCTGTAAAACAAAATTTTGTCTTTGTGTCGTATGAACGAATCTGCACTTAAACTTAATTTAAATTCACATGGTACATCGAATCATTTATTTTGTCAGTTGTCAAAACGAAAGAACGGTTGATATTCAAATGCATTTGTTTCCTCTTTCCGGTATATTGTTTTAGTATGTTGATGTTGCATTAACAAATATAAGTGTATATGAAGTGAAAACACTAAAAATAAACAACGGTTGCGATAGACACCTATAAACTGTTAGATGCGTCTAATATCACTTTAAATATTAAATCCCATATACAATAAGATGCATCGACATTCACCACCAGATGAATCCAGGTGACATCACAAATCTTGTAACTAAAGGCATAGATGTTTCCCTACTTTAATGGACTAGTTATGAAACCTAAATACAATAATCAAGCTAGATTATGGTGGTCCAGGCCTTACACAGTCTACGATGAGAATTTGCAAAGACTAAATATGTTTAACAATCTCAAACTGAACAAACTGTCCAGTTCCATTTTTGAACGTCTGAAGCTCCCGTCCACAAAAGTCAAAAGGATGCGGACGATCTACAGCATAGCGAAATATCAACATATAAAAAGGACATTGAAAAAGGATGAGAGATACGATACAGATTCATGGAATTAACATAAATAAGCAACCGAATAATATATAACGACAGTTATCAAAACATAATTATACAATCGGCACACATTATCAGATAAGTTTCTCCTCATTTGCTTATATAATTCACAATATATACATCATGCCCACGTTTTCAAAACCACGGATTCTGATGATGAAAAATTGTTTAAACGTCAAGGGTAAAGGTATAAGGAAGTCCCTTTGGGATAGTATGGTTAGATTTATCTTAACATATAAGCATAATATTTGAATAATGGTCATAGTATAATGAGGTCCCTTTTGGATATTAAGGTTGGATTTGTTTTTACATTTTTGCATATAATTTGAATAATGGAACAGTCACACAGGGATTTTTTTATCACTTTTACGTTGCTGTGCGTTTTGAATTTGTGGTATTTTAAACATTACTTAAACTTTGGATTGTCAATATTAAAAACACACTGTCACCACTCTTACCGCGTCCGAATGATTCTGATGTACGAAATGCACAGTAGACAAGTGATCATGCGGTTAATGTCCAAAGTCCGACAACTGCTTTCCCGTCTTAAACAACAAAACACGTAGTTTTCTTTATTTTTGATATGTGATACCAAGAAGGACCGAAAGAAGTCTCAACTGTCAGATGCTATCAAAATATAATCATGGGCAAGACTCGTGGGAAATTATTAGCGGCACAATACATAGGCTTGGTATTTACACAAATTGACATTCGAATAGTGAATGACAACAGTAATCTTAAAAATAAAAATACAATCTGCTCACATCATCTAAGATGTTACTCTCCATTACTTATATAATTTACAACAGATATCTCACGCCCACGTTCACAAAACAACTGATTCAGAAAATGAATAATTGTGTAAACGGGAATTGTCAAAGTATAGAGAGGTCCCTTAGTGATATAATGGTAAGATTTGTTTTTAAATTGTTAGCATATTATTTGAATAATGGAACAATCACACAAGTATTTAATATTATTTTGCCGTTATGACAAATGTTGACGAATTCCGTTGAGATATCTTTGTGACTAATTTTATAAAATATTTATATTCAAAATATGATTTTAATACTATAAAATCTCACCAGGCTTTAATAACTGGATTAGACTAAATATTGAAGTTGTTCGCTTTTGACTACATCAATTTGGTTACATGTTCACGATGTACAAATTATAATTTTGAGCAAAGAACACTTTTTTCAACTCGGTTTAAATACTTTTGTTTAAGCATTATATTGGAATGCCATGGTTTGTCGTCATTTTATTCATTATAACATTACTTGACATACATATTGAAGAAACTATAAACCATTCTTTTCTAATTTAAATATATAAAACTACTGATACTTTCTCGCTATAAATGCTTTGCATGGCCAATCTTTTTAACAAACTACTGCCATTATTATATCGTTATTATGTGCTTCCATATTTTGGTTGGATGTTCGGATTGTACGATGACATTCATGCGATCTGAAACTTGCTCCGTTATGAGGACCACGTGAATTACCAAGCCAAATTTGTTACGTTCGCAGCTGCGGCTGTTGCAAGACGGGGTTTATTTCCAATATTAGATTCCACTGAACACTCCTTCTTCTACCATATCGACGAATTAAAAATCAAAGCCACATTTAGTTAGGCATTGAATTTTTAATATCATTTTAATACGATATCTGAAACGATTCCAGACTATGGCTGTCAATTTCGGATATCAAATTATTCCTCAGGGTAATTTCTTTTAGTGGCTTATATCATACTTCCTACAGAAGTCAATCAATTTGATTTGTAACGGTACCAGGAATATAAAATTGTGGGTTTTGTATGAATTTTATAAATTGCGTACATTTACACAAATAATCGGTCGTTTTATTTTTGGCGTAGATGTTTAAAATCAATTTGGATCTAGAATTAATGATAAAATTTATGCCGCGGAAATGTGTTGAATTTGAAAATAATATTCTCAATTGAGCGAATGCAAATCTACTGCAATTGGTAAACGTATACTATTAATAAATGCATACTCTCTAAGGATTTTAATTAACAACTGTTGAAATAAGTATTAAAAGAAAATCATTTTTATTACCTAGGCGAAGTATCTAAACGTACTTATGAACAATCTTCCGCATTTACTGTTATTATTCAAATGTAATGTATACTCGTGTTATGAAATAATGTTTTTATTTGGCCTATATAAAGAAACAATAATTAACCCGACTCATTTTTGTAACTTTCTGTACATATTTGTTTATTTATGAATTGCGGTTGCATTCAAGTAAAAAGAGGTTGCAATGTTAGTGTCTCTCAGCCTTTTAGGTAAATGTGTTAGTTGATTGTTTATTGTTTTAACACTTTTCTGCAAGTAACATATAATAGTAACAAAAGTTTTGAAAGTAGTTAAATGTCATTGATGGTAATTTTGCCCATTTGCGTAGCATGTATACAAGTATTTACACGAATAATGACTCTATTGTAAAACGTATACTGTCTGTTCAGAGAAGACACAAAACAGTTCATCTTAATCCCTGTATTTTTTCTTTATATTTTTAGTTTTCCATTTCAAATGACATTTCATTTCGAATTGCATGTTTGAAAGTGTTTTTTTTTCCGAAATAAACGGTGATTAATCGTTTATTAAATAAAACTAAATGAATTGCCTTTAAGTTTGTGTTTATATTAATACAATTAGAATAATGCAGATAGTGAAACAAGTTAAGACTTCAGTTATGAATGAACTTACATTATTAATGTAAATGTATTATAATAAAAAAGGTTATCAGTTATTAGTACGCAAAGATTTGTTCTGATTAAAATAATATGTAATTATAAACGACCTGTGGCCCAACTAGACATACGTTATGACTTATTTGATTATCAATAATGTTGCCGTTTTGTTTTCCAAACGCGTAACGTGCATAGCAACTAAACAAACTTGCAATTATCGAGTCTTGTTATTAAATAGCAGAAGCAATCACAAGATCACGTTATTAAAATTATTGAAGCAAACGATATCTAATAACATTAACGGAAAAGTATTTTAACACATAACAATGATATCCATTGAGCCACATTGATGAGACATATTTTATCCCATCAATATAGCATCATTAACGAAATAACACCCATTATATAGACCTTGTGCTTTTTAAACCGTTGAATAAAGCAAAGTATGAAGTCGTTTACAACAACACTTACGATCCCTGGAAATGAAGTTTTGTATCCAACATTTGCGGCTGATCTTCAGTAATTAATTGATTAACACTTACTTGAATTATGTTGCAATATTAATGTAGTTGGTCTGTAATTATATTTGAGCTACGTAGCTTGAGTTTTACAAGGTTTTCAATAACGCCTAGTGCGTAGTGGCATATGTTATAAATACGTTAATAATTAAATATTGTTTAAATTTTACGTTATAACAGAACAAACGCGGAAATTTAAAATGGTGTTACAGAGGGTCCTGTTAAGCAAAAAGAGCCATGTGCTCAAGGTCCTAATTGTAAGTGTTTGTAACTTAATGTAACATCAAATTGTGTTTACCTTTTGTATAACTTTATTTCCACGTCATTGATAATGTCTTGTCGAATAAATATAAAATGATAAAAATAAAAAGTATGTTATGTTTATTGTATAAAGATTATTATTTAACGTATATATCTAATGTGTATAACATATGCAATATAAATACCAATACTAAACAAGTAAGCCCATACACATTGAACGGAGCGAGCCGAATGCTGATAAAGCCCTCAACTGTCTGTTGTTTATTATAAATAGGAAAATAAAAATCGATATCATGTCAATGTAATATGGATAAAGATTACCTTCGAATGTGTTTCTTTTTGTATCAACACATCACAATTGGCTTTTTAGATAGAAAAAAAAACTCGCTGTAAGTAACATAACTGTCTTTTATGTTTTGTTCGTTTTGCTCCGAAGCCATGAGTATGATTCCAGGTTGTTAATTTATACCTTTTACATATTTTTAAAATACCAAGCACGATGTCTGTAGATATAGGTCCTTCGGTAAATTAACCTTGTAAAAAACGTGTTTTATTTCCGTCCGTGATATAATAAATACTAGTATGTTCAAGTGTAGTTTGCCGTTTTGATTCAGAACATTCAAGGATACATACTTATTTACATAAAACGTTTTACACGCGTAATTAGAGTAATTGAAACGCTTAATAAGATTCTGGTTTATGTCTTTAATGATGTTAATATTGTTGTGGAAGATTGCTTCCCTGTGAATTGCTATTAGCGTTAACGGCCTATTATTCGCACATTTACGACGCAACATAATGAAATCAACGCTTTTTAATATTGAACTGCTTATCACCATAATTATTTGCATACTTTATGATCGAAGATTTAATAAATGTTACACCGTGGTTTTCAAATTGCTGTGAGCAACAATACATGAATACGCTTTTTTTCGCATGATTTATACATATGCAGGACAATCTCATCTACCATCTATCATTACCATCTTGTAGCTTTAACGATACATGCACTATTTTAGGAAGAATAAGGTGAACATAAGGTTTTATCTTAAAACAAAAGTCCGTACAAATTGCAGTGTACAACATTTACATCCAATTTATTGAATACACAGAGTTCATATTTTACATATATTACATATTTTGTAATGAATGACACTAAGAATATATAAAGCAATATGCATCTTAATTATAATGATTAATGTATTAAAAATCTCGAGTATCAATTTAAATTTATTCAGCAATCGTTTAAGTGTGGTTTTCATAAAGGCATACAATTATCTTTTTTGTTCTGTTGCTTTGCTATTTGTGACTTTCTGTAGATAGCGGAGAAATGCAAGAATAAAGAATACAATTCCATATGTTCTATTAGTTTAAACATATTATTTTAGCTCGATTGCGTAGAAAACCTATGGCTTATTTGAAACGCTCTCGAGTCCGTTTCCTTGGACTATAACCAGAACTTGGTGTCTTTGGGGGAGATCTAAAAAACGCTCCCACTGTTTGGATAGAACCCGTGGCCTACAGATTGCAAGGCGGACACCATATTCATTACGCCACGGCGACAAATGTACATATGTTCTATTGTTGGTAAAGTAATTCAAAACTAATACATAAGATATAAATACATAATTCTCTGCGAATAAATGGGCCTGTAGTGAAGTTCATGGCAAATTGTTGAGAGGAACATTGCATAAAAACACATGTGTCAACTAGTCTAAGTAAACACAAATTAGTAAAAAGGTTTAAGTAAAGAGTAGACAGTGTGTCGCTACTGTAAGATAAGTATGACTCCTTTGCATAATGGTGTTGTCTAGTTAAATGCGTAACATGTTTGTCTTCCTTATAATAATGTATTTCGCATATTTAAGACTGAATAATTTGGAATGTCTGCACGCAAAAAAAGTCAATGTCACCGGTTGAATAATTGGATTATAATGAATACGAATTGCGATTAAATTGTTTCAACATGTTCTCTCAAATGTGATGGTTTCATTACTCAGAGAGATATCAGAAAAGGCAATTTAATGAAGGAATCTCTTCTTTGATTGTAATTCAAAACATCGTAATCAATCTTGTTTCTGCGTCAAGAAGTGCTAGAATTGTAATTGTGGACAATGCGGGGAGCAAACAATGAGCGTTTGGAAGACGTGAACTGTCCTCTTGTCGGTAGAATCTAGAAAAGTAAGATTTATGACTAAATAATAATCGCTAGGACATCAAAGCTGTACATATATATTAAATCAATTAAATATGTTGTCACCGAATATGTCTTAAGTTGCTGTATTTTAGAAGAACAAACAAGTTGAATGTTTAATGACATTGGTACATGACCAGACAACGATATTGTTTCTGCAATACAAACTCGGAGGTGAGTGTGTTATTGATGATCGAAATTATCGCTTAACGGTGAATGTTTCCACATATTGGAACAAATGTACACAAAAGTATGGACATAAGTTCAATATGGACGTCATCACAGTATGCCACACATAAATAGCGCAATGAACATTTCATATGTTTAGTATGTGCAACGTCAACGACTGCACCTTGAGCCCAATACTGACATGTATTCCAACGATTGCATATTAAGCGTATTACTGTATTGTATTAGAACGTTCAACGACTGCACCTTAGACTACAACTGTACTGCATTCGCACTGATTATGTTTGTACACACTAGATTTCGGTCCCTAATTAAGAATTCAAATACTGGCAAGTTTTAGATTCGCCAACTTTCAATACTCTGGCCTCAGGTTGTTGTGATATATGACGTCAACCATCGCTTTGGATGGAATTCACAGATGGTAATTCGCTCATAGACAAGACGTTAATAGATGATGGATGTTCTCTTTTACTCATAAATTTCCGTGAACACATTTATTGACGGATAATTTCGTCTGGTACCTTGTAACAAGGTTTATTACAATATTGAAACAATGTAGCAATGCCAAATTTAAAATAAACAAAAATCCTACCAATAAAACGTAACTAATGCACCAAACTGTACATAAATACATAAGAATGCCACTTAGTGAAATGTTGAGTTTCTCAAAACGGTCTTATTCGTAGGCAATCTTTGTGTTACAGAGTAAATACTCAGACGAGTGATTTGAAAAGATAAGATGGCTTATTTTTATTGGATTAATGCTTATCTATCTGAATAACATGTTTCATTATTTCTTGTGTTTCATAAAACTATACGATAACGTGATCAATCTTACAAGATGGAACTGATACCGTACATTAAATTGTTGTAACACTCAATAAGAACGTTGTGGTGAGGAGAAGATTGTTGAGGCCTCATATGCGATGCTAAATTTGGTTTCTTACATCGCATTGTCAACATGTTTGGGGTTTAACATGGTATTTACATCTAGATCATAAAGTACTCAAACGCTGCAGCATATACATGTTTTTTGTTTTACGGTGGTATCTAATAAGCCATATGGTTTACGAAGATCTGAAATGTATAGTATACAATGATCTAAAACCAAAAAGACGACATTTGTCTTCATTTCAGTTCATCTTGTCACTGCATACACTGTTTTAAATCAATTTAGTGTTACGTATTACTATGACGCTTACGTGGAGGTATTGGATTTGTTTGTTTTACAATTCAGTCATAAGAGAGGAATACTCTTTTGTTAATTCATTCCTATGCGATGCGAAAGCATTTGCTTTATCTTTAAATAATTTGTTATACACAATTTATAATCTGCGAAGGTATTCTCAAAATGTAGTTAACTGCAGCTATAAGCATTTGCACTCGACCTAATGTCATTATCATAGACAGACAGGGCGTGATCAAATTAACATAAATAACTACCTTCACATATTAATTACAAACTAATAAAACAAAGGTATAATGATGTGCACCATACTGTGTATACTGGTGTTTCTATTTTGATTGCAGCTTAGATGTCATTAACCAACCTGCAAACTACGCAACCAGGATTTATGCCTCGCCTCCTTAGATCATGTGTCACACATCACATTCTGTAAAACAAGCACATTGTTTATATATATATTTTATTTTGCGTTCCATAACATAATTGTTTACAATTACGTGTTAAGAAACATATCAGGCCCTCAACATAAATTTTCCCATTGAGATTGTTATCATTATATAGGCTTAAAACACAATAACTATAAACACAAAATCACAGGGTAAATAACGAGTTATTGTTTTATATTTACCGGTGGTTTATAGAGAAATATAAGTGAATTACAACTGATAATTGACATTTTCAAACAGTGAAAATAAACATTGAAGATTATCGATAATTTTCATTGTTTAACCGGAACTATTATTATGCAAAAATACAAAAATAATAATGTTTTGTAACTACTATAAAAATAAAACATGGTTGGATTCGGTGGAATATCGATTTTGAATCACTCGTGATGATTTTTTTTTTCTAAGATCACTTGTAAATTAAAATCGATATTACACCAAATCTAACAAATATCATTTATATATTGTATAAACGTGTTAGTCCGGCAGAAAAGTGGCAATTTTTTACTACACCTGACATTGAGGTGTATCATGTCTTCATTTTTATAGAATGCTTCCGTTGTTGGTGGCAAGCTTGCTATCGTTGGCATAGCCTTACCCGACTTGCCTACCCTGGTTGGCCAAAGGGTTTGTCTTGTAATATACATTTCCCGTGTATCACGCTTTCCATAGCAAGCTGAGACAAATCTGGTCGCTTCCTTCACTACTTCTTTCATACAAGCTGTCATATCGCCTAACAATCTGATGGAGTTGCCCGCGTCTTCTTAATAACTGTACCCTTACCGATACCAAAATATCCAGCCACTGTGTCACATCCAGAGATAACGTGAGCAGACAGCATCTCGGTCGCAAAATTTCGATGCTTTTGGGCAGTTTTGCGAATGTATATAACTGCTCGTTCTCTCAATGGAGAATCCATGATAACCAATACTAATTTTGTTAGGACAACATAGTTATGTAACAACAAAACAAACACGTCTGTTTCATCGGCTACCACAGAAATGCCAGTCGGTTCTGCTTCTACAGCATCAACCATTTGTCTTATCGTAACATCTTCAGCTTTTTAGTGGGTTGTTTTTAAATTAGTTCGATTGATTATTGCACCTTTACATATTTCAGTGGGTGTATTATTATCTCCTGTAACGACCAACTTGTGTGTTTGAGTGCACAAGAAGAGATGAAATTCTTTATCCGTGCATAAAGCATCGCAAAGCAGAGAGATCAGCTGTTGTTCGTTCTCAGTGAAACCTTGTATAACATTCTGCGGTGGTAATGACATGTCACCCGTTAGTTTGTACATCATTGATACATTGGATTGTCTATCTGACCTCGCAACAGTCTTGGTGCTGAACTCCATCTATCGGTCAAACACTAAGTAGACATCTCATTTATTCAGCTTTTTTCTCAAAAAAAGACTTAATGTTGTCAAAATAGTCATGTACCTATCCGTCTAATGGCCAGTGAATGACATAAAAGACAGCATCTCCATCTATTACTGAACACGTGCTCTGGCTTGAAATGTGCTGCTCAGACTTTACTACTTTTAATTGATTCTTTATCACTGATTTGTTTTTTCCTATTCTGATTTCCCCTGTTTAAGTAAACATAGCAGTAGGTACTGGAGCTAATTCATGGTTAAGTATATGGTTATTGTCAATTTCCCTTGAACAAGCTTGTACGTCAATCATTCTTGGATAACTCAGATTGATGTCATACACTTTTTTGGCTGCAACCTAAATGTGCTTTCTAGACAAAACTTGGGTTTCAGCTTGGAAGCCAATCACTCTTAAATAAATCAAGTTGATGTGATACACTTTGTCAGCTGCAACCCTAATATGCTTTCTAGACACAACTTGGGTTTCAACCTTTCTAGATATTGACCCATACACATTGTCCGGCCATGAGTTTTCGAATTCCGTCATGTTGGTTTTACCAATATCTATTGCTTCATCAACATTAGCAGACGTCGGTGCTATTGTTCCGGTCACAATGTTCACTAGACTGAGTGGATGCTTGCTTTGATCCAACGGATCAATACATTCTGTCAACTTTCTCTGAATACTTGCTTTATCCTTGATATCTGCATTAATCCTCTCCCGCTTTTCTTCTTCTGTGTGCTGTTCATCAGTGTCCACTAAATTGGCACTGCTAATTTCTCTCAGATCTCCGAACATCCTGCTGCAAATATGCAGGCCGTATCTCGCGTGGTTTTGGTGTGCAGCGGCAAAGAAGTAGCATGAATTTAACTAATGCCAACTGCAGCGGCCAATCACCTTCTCTTTCTGCTCGAACATACATCATTATCAGGAATACTGCCTTAATCAAACAATCAAACCGCAATTTAAACGTTCGGCTGCCAGTTGCTATGTTGTTGAGATACATGTCTAGATCATAAAATGTCTGAAACTTATTTTCAGTGAATATCTTGCGCAACAATTTCTCTGTCACTATTTGTAATGCCCGTACATTTTGTGGATATTTCTTCCCATATAGGAGTTTGGAGTCTCCAGCAAATGTTGACTCAAGCAACTCTTCTAACCCACTATTTGCCATAAGCGTTTCCACTGACCCCACAAAACTCACCAGGAAGTGCATACCACCGGGACGTAGTATTACATCCTGAAACATCTCTGGGTATGCACAGATAATATTGACTGCAACTCTATATAGTTGTAGATTACCTGTAAACATATTGAAGTGCTGACCTGACTGTGATGATAATACCTTTGCCTTTTGTAGAGATGTCATGATCTTGTCAGGGTCTGAAAGTTTCATATCTATAAGTGGCAAATAATTTACATTTGTCTTGGGTCTGATGGTATGCCCCTGCTCTCGACACAACCACGTATTATATTTATTGTATTCAGGACATGACTCTTTGGTAAGTGTATCTTGCAGAAATCCAAAGTCAGTTTGCTTTGCATGATTCGCGGACACAACCATTTTCGCCAAAAACTTCAGTGGCAGAACCTGTTTTTGTGCCATTTCTACTGGCATCTGTGGTTTCTTCGGTCTTTGAAAACGCTCAATATCAATTTCATGTTCAATCGGCTTTGCCATATCTGATGTTTGTGTGCGTTGTATGGTCTCGTCTGAAATAACAATGGTGGGGGCAACAACAAGGGAAGTAACTTATCTTTAAACATGTTCATCCTATCAAAGGGAAGAAACTTGTGTAAACTGTTTTTAATGATTAAGGAAAATAATTAAGAATTATAATTAATGTATTTGTGTAGTTAATGCATACCTGATGTGAGCAAACGGGTGTAAATCATTTGTGCTGAAAGAATATGTGTATATGATGTTCGCACCTAGTGAAGAACACTTGTATGTTAATTATGGTTTCTTAATTTCCTTGTCTGTAATCTTCATGTTTTGGTAAAATAATTTAAGGGATTTAATTGGATAATATCGAATGGTCTTTACGAAAATGCCATTCAGAGAGGCAATAAGTTCAGTTTGTATAGCATGAAATCCAATTCAATGTAGTGGAATGGAATTTTAGCTGCAATTATTTGCATAAGCGACCATATTGGCAGCCGTCTTGCGTATACTCTGGAATTTGATTTCGATAAATTCGCTTCCAAAGCATTTACCATCATAATATCATTCTATTTTAGGCTGAACAAATCCAAAACAATGGATTAAATCATGATTATATCCCCACATACGTTGAACTGTTTAAAACGGAGGCAAATTCGGACGCCATCTTGGATTTCTCAAAACCCTCAAGGATTCCAGCCCGGCATCATTTGGTTTCTTCATCAGTTACATGTTCCATAACAAAAAACACTTAAACATTTACTATAAACCTCAATGTCGGGTACATGTCATTTTCTGTCGGACTAATTAGTGAGACGTATTTTATCCCACTAATAATACCCTCATAAACTAAATAACACCCTTCTGATAAACATGTGTGCCTTTTAAACTGAAGAATAAGGCAAAGTATGAAGTCGTTTACAATAACACTTACCATCCCTGCAAATGAAGTTTTGTATCCGAAATTTCCGGCTTATCTTCAGTAATTCTTTGATTAACAATTCTGTGAATTTCAAAAAAGATAGCCTTTTAACACAAACAAGCCCCCAAAGCTCATTGCACTATTAATGTAGTTGGTCTGTAATTATAAAGGCGCTACGTAACTTGAGTTTTACATAAAGAATACTAGGTCGGTGCCGAATAAAGCGAAGTTTATTTTGCAAGGCTTAGAAAAGCTGAATCACGAGCCTTGGCGTAAAGTTACGTAATTCCCATGTTTGTTTTCGTCAGTTTTGTTTGCTTGTATGGCGAGTTAAAACTTCTGCACAAAAAAACAAAATTGATTTCATCATCGCCATTTGGTATAAAAACACGCTGACCTCAATGACAACTTTAATTCAATCCTAATAACAATACAGTTACAACGATATGTATTTCCATTTTCTGTTCTTCAATTCTTTATTTGGACATTTATTTAAACCACACTATTTTTTTTTAAACGCTTGAATTTGTTCTGTCTTCTAACCCAAAACACAATTTTCGAATCCGTACTTCTATCGAAGCGAGTTATTTTATTATTATCGAAATTTACAATTATGCATTTCAACCACACAATCCGAAAAACGTTTTGAATTCGTTCAATGCTTTATCATATATTTTACTGTTAAATAAATTAACACGTCCGACTTTTCCATCTTAAAATCCAGAGTAAAAAATAAAATTGTGTGTTTCGTCATAGAAATTACGTCACACGAGATACGTCATAAATTGCGCAATCAGTTGAATGAAAAATAAAAGTTACGGAAAGCTGGTTTTGAGAAAAATGTAAGTGAAAATTCGGCTTTTATTTATATACGGTAGATCTATATTGATTTGAACAGTAAACATTTATTTCATGTATAAATCCAAAAAAGTAGTCCGCCGCGCGTAACAGCTATATTTCAGCACTGCTGAAATAAAGGTAAATATATTCCACAGGGTTTATTTCAACAATGTACGTCTGATGATGGGATAAAAGGTTTTACTTACGCCTGGTGCATAGTGGCATATGTTTTAAATACATTTATCATTACATATTGTTTCAATTTTACTTTACAACAGAACAGACGCGGCAATTGAAATTGTTGTTACAGATGGTCCTGCCAGGCCAAAGGAGGCATGTGGTCAAGGTCCCACATGTTATTGCACGTAACTTAACTTATCATCAAATAGTGTTCAACATTTGTATAACCGTTATTTCCACATCATTGAATATGTCTTGTCTAATACTAAAAATTGAAATGTTTGTTCTGTTTATTGTCTATAGATCATCATTAAACTTGTATATATAATGTGTATAATACATATGCAATATACATACCAGTTATAGTGGCCGACAAGTAAGCCCACACACATTGAACGAAGCAAGCCGAATGCTGAAAAGGCCCTCAATTGTCTGTTTTATAGTTTAAATAGGAAAATTAAAATCGATATAACAATGTTTTATGGTTCAAGATTACCTACAAATGGTTTTCTTTTTGTATCCACACCACACAATTGGCTTTTTCGCTAGAAAAAATAGCTGTTGATAAAATCACTGTCTTTCATTTTTGTTAGTTTGGCTCCGAAGTCGTGAGTTGGATTCCAGGTTGTTGATTTATACCTGTGATGTTTGGTGTTCCTTCGCCTCTTCACTTTCCGCTCGTTACTTGTTGTTACTTATACTGCTTTGGGCTGTTTCGTTACTCGGCATAACGATTACTCGTTAATATTCACGATTGTATTTCGTTTATCGTCTAGTCTTGGCCAATTATGGTGTAAGTTTTGGTTGTTTTCCTTATTTTGTATAATTCCCTACATGCTTGCAATAGTATATTTTGGTGTTATCACTCCTACTGTGTACAATCCCGTCATTTAGTTTGGGCGCGAATCATTCGCACTTTGTCATTCTCGTACCTAGCTTAATAGAATTTCTTGTTTATTAAGATTGCTTTAGTTCAGATTTAATATAGAATGTTGTATACTTTTATCTTTGTAACAGTATATATTACCCATTAATATCTGTCTTTGTAAGCCTGTATATTTAATATTTTCCGACACGATAAGCATTAATATGTCTAGTCATGAAGTGTTTAAGAGTTCAATTTTGATATATTTCTCGGTCATTATAAGTATTCTGTCAAGTCATGTACAGTATTATACATTTTTTGTTTGATTTATTTCCAGTACTTTACCATCAAGTTGGAGCGAAAACAGAAGTAAATTTCAAATTAGAAATCATCTTGTTCTTCTATCGGCCCAGCCCTGGTTAGCTTTCTGGAGGCTTTCGTATGCACAATCCAGAATAATACCTTTTGCTAATTGTTAAAATACCAAGCACGATTTCTGTAAATAAAGGTTTTCGGTAAATTAACTTCGTGACAAACGTGTTTTATTTCCGTCCGTGATTTAATAAAGAATAGTATCTTCAAGTGTATTTCACCGTTTTGATTCAGAACATTTTAGGGTACATTATTATTTACATATGACGTGTTTACTAGTGTTATTAGCGTAATTGAAACGGTAATGAGATTCTGGTTTATGTCCTTAAGGATGTTAATATTGTTGTGGAAGATAGCTACCCTGTGAACTACTATAAGCGTTAATGGCGTATTACTTGCACATTAACGACGCAACATAATGAAATCCGTGCTTGTTAATATTGAACTGTTTAACACCATAATTATTTGCATACTTTATGTTCGAAGATTATTCATATAAATGACATTTGCATCCTTTACATTCATCAGTTACCATCGTGTAGCTATAACGATGTATGCAATGAGTCAATTATTGCACTAGTCTAAGTAAAACAGTTAAATTGAAGAGTTACGGTGACATCGCCACTGTTAAAACTGTATGACTCCTTTGTATAATGTTGTTGTCTAGTAAAGTGCGTAACATGTTTGCGTTCATTGTAACGATGTATTTCGCATATACTTATACATAGACTTAATAATGTGGAATGTCTACTTGAAAAAAGTCAATGCCATCAGTTGAATAATTGGATTATAATGAATACGAATTGCGATTAGAAAAGGCAATTTAATAAAGTAATCTCTTTTTTTATTGTAATTCAAAACATCGTAATCAATCTTGTTTCTGCGTCAAGAAGTGCTAGTATGGTAATTGTGGACACTGCGGGGAGAAAATAATGCGCGTTTGGGAGACGTGATTTGTCCTCTAGTCGGTAGAATCTAGAAAAGTAAGATTTATGACTAAAGAATAATGGCTAGGACAACAACGCTGTACATATACATATTACAAAAATTCGCGTAAAATATGTAATGACCGAATATATCTTAAGTTGTTGTATTTCAGAAGAACAAACAGGTTGAACTATGAATGGCATTGGTAAATGACGAGACAACTATATTGTTAATGCGATAACACAAATCGTAGGTGAGTATGTTATTGATTATCGAAATCATCACTAAACGGTGAATGTTCCAACATATAGCAAAAATCTACTCAAACTTATGGACATAAGTAAAATATGGACGTCATCACAGTATGGCATACAGGAATAGTTCAATAAACATGTCATTGGTTTAGTATTTGCAACATCAACGACTGAACCTTTAGCCCAATACTGACATGTATTGGAACGTGAACGATTGCATGCATCTTAAGCCTTTAACTGTATAACTCACAAATGGTAATTCAATCAAAAACAAGACGTTAAAAGATAATGGATGTTCTCTTTTACTCATTAATTTCCGTGAACACATTTATTGACGGATAATTTCGTCTGTTACCTTGCTATAGGTAGAATACACTATTGCAAAATTAGTCAATGCCACATTTACTACAAACAAACGTCCTTCCAGTAAAACGTAACGAATGCAGGTAACTGTAGATAAATACATAAGACTGGCAATAAGTGAAATGTTGAGTTTCTCAAAACGGTCTTATTCGTAGGCCATCTTTGTGATAAAGCAGTAAATAATCAGACGAGTGATTTGACATGATAAGATGGCTTATTTTTATTGAATTAATGCTTATCCATCTCAATGAAATGTTTCATTATTTCTTGTTTTTCATAAAACTATACGATAACGTGATGAATCTTACAAAATGTTCGAAATCGAACTGATACCATACATTAAATTGTTGTAACGCTCAATTTTGGCGCATTTTCGGTCCCCAACTTTATTTTGTACATATTCAGTTAAAGTATTCGTCATTTACAATAATAAATGACATTTTCAGTTCAACCATTGTGTTGCCCTTTCTTGCACAAAACAAATAAAACCATACCTTTGTCAAGTCAGGACGTCATCATAAATTAAATTGTTGTAACACTCAATAAGAACCTTGTGGTTAAGAGAAGAATGTTGAGGCCGCATATGCGAGGCTAAATTTGTTTTCTTACATCGCATTGTCAACATTTTTGGGTTTAACATGGTATTAACATCTAGATCATAAAGTACTCAAACGCTGAAGTATATAGATGTTTTTGTCTTACGGTGGTATCTAATAAGCCATATGGATTACGAAGATCTGTGATTTATAGTATACAATGATCTAAAACAAAAATAGACAACATTTGTCTTCATTTCATTTCATCTTGTCTCTGTGTATACCGTTTTAAATCAATATAGTGTTACGTATTACTATGACGAATACATGGAGGTGTTGGATTTGTTTGTTTTACATTTAAGTCATAAGAGAGGCGTACTTATTTGTTACTTCATTCCTAGGATATGCAAACTCATTTGCGTTATCTTGAACTAATTCGTTATACACAATATATAATCTGGAAAGGTATTCTCAAAATGTAGTTAACTGCAGCTATAAGCATTTGCACTCGACCTAATGTTATCAACACAGACGAACAGGGCGTGATCAAATTAACATAAATAACTACCTTCACATGTATATTAACACTAATTAAACAAAGGTATGATAATGTGCACCATACTGTGTATACAGGTATTGCTATTTTGATTTCAGCTAAGAGGTCATTAACATACCTGCAAACTACGCAACCAAGATTGATGCATCACCTCCTTAGATTATGTGTCACACATCATATTCTGTAAAATGCCATTCATTTGTTTAAATATAATATAAGCTATACACACTGGTGACTCGTCTTTTGTAATTATATCTTACATAGGTTGTGTACCCTTTGTTTTAACTAAGATGACTTGAGGGAATGAAAGGTTTTCTAGTGTCAGTAGTGCTTTTGACGTTTATGTAACTTGTCACTGCGTTAATAATACTTAGGAAAATGTGTTATTTGGTCAGAAGTTTTATACTTTGAAAAATGTCATCGTAACTGTAAAAGGTAAACATTTCAGTATTGTGCGTTAAGTCCTAATAAAAAGGATAATTTGTATAGTGCAGGAATCCACCATTTTAGATAATCGTTTCGTGTTTCCTACTCATGTGAACTTTTGTCTCATCAGACGGCGTGTAGGACAAATATATCGTCTAAGATAAGGTGTTACAGTTGTAAGTATACAACAGTTTATGGTACATAAAAGTAAAACTATTCACGTCTTGATGCACACATGTTTCGATATAAAAGTCTCTTAATACCAAAATAACCATATTGACTTATTATTCCGCAGCGTAACACTTGCGGGATATTCTCAAATAGTGCCATTAAAAAGACGTATACACATCAGGTCAATTTCACATTTTAAACCCGTGACATATTGATCTTTGTTTGAAGCTGAACCGATTATCAAAGGCAATTGTGCTATTAACTCGACACGTCTTCGGGCCTCCACGTGTTCTCGAATAGTTCTTCAATATCATTAACTTTTGCTCTTTGCTCTATCAAATGCGATGCTAGACCATTTCATTAACGACATCTCATTTTCGATACCAGTACATACGAACATATGCGAACGTTAATTACAAATCGTATGCAACAAAACAAGTAAACACGTGTGTAAACACGTGTGTGTCCTCTCTCTAACGTATGTAAATATGTAAATTGAGGATGAATGGAAATCAAGCAATGAGTTGAAAACGCAATAGCCCAATCATTATATCATAAAAAGAACTGTGTTGTGGAAGTCAGTCTTGTTAAACGATACAACCAATTAGAGAGAAAAATATAACAAAATGAGAGTATCAGCAATTAATAAAACAACTTGATTGTGTAACCGGGGTAATATGAGAGAAATGTGAACTGTTTGGGAATCGAATAAAATGTAAACTGTAAGCTAGCATTATGTTAAAAATAATTTTAACTCCTTGATGGTATGTATCATACTGTGCTTGAACATGTATGTTCTCAGGAACACTGGTAGTTGTATTAGGAGTAAACCTCGTTAGTCAAACATATAATTCAGAATATTAATGAACGTCACGATTGCAGAGTGTGTTAACTGTTATGTAAAGCTTGGTATACAATAATGTTTTTTTTCCGGCTCAACATGATTTAATTACAGCAAATATATATACACATGTAAACACTATGAAAAACGTATATTAACAGCAAACAAATGAAACATTAACGAAAATTCATCATACCTTTGAAATTATTTTTTGCATATTACAGATCTGGAATGTATAACCGTTTAATCTTACTCTTAGAAAAGAAATATAGTTATTGTCTGATATCTTGTATTTAAGTACGCAAACAGAATGCAACAACCACACACATTAACACATATTGCTGAAATCATCTGGTCGGAACTGTCAATTCAAAACACTGTTGGTTTTAACCTCATAGACAGTATATTGCAGCGCACTAATATGTTAGTAAAAGTAAGTAAGGTTTATTTGCTATACCGCCACCGGCCCTTGCATATACATAAACACATACAAAATGCATATAGATATAATATCAAGGTGAACACATATATAATTCAACAGGTGTACAGCAAAACAAGTGTTTTAGTGAACAACATCATGTTACGTCCTTCGAAGGCATAGTAAATATACATGGCAATATTTCGTATAATGTTGTCATCACGCGAGGCCATAGCGTTATTACATTGTTTGGTTGTTGGCTGATTGTAAAACCGGGAAGGAATATACGTTTCTCGAAGATCTTCATAGAAAGAACATACAAGTAAGAAATGATTTTCGTTTTTAATATAAGTCTTGCACAATATTTTATTTACACTTATATGTATCATGAATATTGCTGGG
>VMBQ01001345.1:0-27436 GCA_007657795.1 Dreissena rostriformis
AAATCTGACTTAAAAAGTGGTTTTTGACGGCAACCTTTAACCTTAATAGACCAGATGAGCTGGTCAAGGCATGAAGTGAACACGGATACAACCCTGTGTAGCCACAGGTGCTTGAACAGGCCCGTTTTCAATGAAAATGGAGAAAAAACATTGGACAGTATTGTGGAATGCGGGTTCTCAATTAGAATTATGCGTCAATCTGTCGCCTGAGCAAAGAGTTGAGAAACCAGTAGAGGTTACTTATTCTGTGCATTTTCCAACGTTGTTGAAGTTTTAAATGAATATTTCTTACTATTAATTTTAATTTAATTTTACTTCATACAATAATAGGAAATTGTGAACAAACAACCCTGGTGAAGTATTTGTGTTTCTCTATATTTACTTATTTATTTAAAATTCATGGAGCATTTGCATATGTTTTGATGAAATCTATGTTTGATATGCAGTCAAATGTTAATCATGCAAGTTAATACATAGAGCTATATAGCTTGTTTTCAAACCGTTGTCTCACCTATTTCTTAATTGATATATGTTTTAGGTTACCCAAATGTCGAAATAGTAATGTTTTTCAAAGTCCAGTTATTAAAAAATAACACTAATGACCATTGATTTTTTTGTATCAACAAAATATGGATGAATTAAACTACCAAAAGCTTTGCCAATTATATTTATGCAAAATACAACAACAAAAAGTTGCACATAACGTACCCGGTACTTAAATACATGTCGATAATCGATCGGATTGCGCTATATAAACCTAATTTTATTAGCATTTACATTTAAGTTCATGGGTAAAATTTAAAACTGATTTGAGAAATACATATTTAATCAACGGAATTAAATTCAGTTGCCCGACGAACCATTAAATCAGTAATCTCGAACATAATACCAACGTATAAAGCACATTAATCCTATAATTAAATTTTTAAATGTCATTCGTTTCACGGAAATTGTATATGGTATTCATAATTAACATTTATATAAGGCCATGTCTCAACAACTTGTTAATGACGTGCTAAGTTTGAACAAAGAAAATACATTTTCCACTATCAAATTATATTATTATGTGGTTTGACGAACCATAAATCTCGTATATTCAAAAAATGTTTGATGACTGCAGTTTGAAGGAACATATTATTGACAATGTGTCATTAAACGTTATAACATATTATAGGTTTGCCACGATTCAGTTTACATATAAACACACTTCGTACATGTATGATATTTAATGATTTTTAAACTGACTCAAAATAACTCAACTACATCGATGCAACAGGGTGATCAGTAACTTAACATCAAGCGTAGTTTTTTACACGACATTTTTATGAGATTACAAAACGCAATAATATATAATTTAATAAATAAATATAATGGTGTAGCATGTGCCGTACGCCATTAACATTCAGAAATACAAATACAATGTCACATAATGCTACATCCTACGTGTTCAGCTTACCAGGGGCACAAGTGTTAAATCGTCAGATGTTTTGGTCAATAACAGATTGGCGGTGACGGCGATTTCAAAATCACGTTTGAAAAACATGAGCGCCTGATGGTGCAGACAAGTTTACTTTTGATCTAAATCTCAAAACCACTTAACTGATTTAAATAAGTTTAATATATGAAAATACATCGTGTAAATAGTTGCTGTTCACAATAAACACTTATGCATATTTAAGATGTTGCATAAACTTACATGCTAGGACAGGTAACGTTAAGATGATGAGTTCGATTGTGCAGAACTTTGATGATTTAACATTTTACCGGCCATATATATTTATTCAAACTACAATTCAGGTTCGTTTTTAATTAGGTGTTTCACTTGAAATCAGCTCTATCGATATCAATTGTGTAATCAATAAATCAAGTCCTAAACGAAACAAGCGGGTAAAACCGTAATTTGATATGCACTACAGTATTTTGAATATGCGTCGACACATGTGTGTTTGTAAATACCCCCACCCTTTAGTTAACTTAAAATTAAATGACTTTCTGTAAACTTCATTTGTTTCAATACAGTATGTTGGATGTATTTTAAACTAGTATATTATCGTTTAATCAATATTTTTATTAAATGCAAATGTATAGAGAACACTATATATAATGTTTATACCATAGTTTTTTAACAAACTCTCACAAATCGACAACAGTCTATTCTACTCTCGACACATTTTCTTAACATCCATTGAACAAATATGTTTGCGATGTTATGATTGTAAAGATCTGTCTGAAATATAAGTACATGTTGTTTTACATCTCTATCATTCTATTCCATTATGAAAATTGTATAAACGGCAAGGGGGTCAAGAAGGCACGAGAAACGCGTGCCAGCGTTAATAGCATTCAAATTCATTACAATGGATTGTTTATGTGCTTCATTTGCGAGCTTTTGGAACATAACATTAACCCTTTGCATGCTGGGAAATTTGTCGTCTGCTAAAATGTTTTCTGCTAAATTTCTAAAATAAGCATTTTCTTTGATTTTTTTTTTCAAAGAATACTATCAGAATAGCAAACAGTTTGGATCCTGATGAGACGCCACGTTCTGTGGCGTCTCATCTGGATCCAAACTGTTTGCAAAGGCCTTCAAAATCCGGTTCCAGCACTCAAAGGGTTAAACTTATTTTTTACATATGGGATAACCTAATAGGCAAATATATAACATTTAAGCAAAATAAATATAATTTGTAGCAGTTAACGATCGCCATTTACATTAGAAATTTTAAGTCACAAGATGTTGCGTCAGTACTTATTATGTCCCCCAGTCTATACTGCTTTTGCCCTGTCTGTTTGTTGTTGTTTTTTTTCTGTTGGTTTGTTTGCTCAAACTTTAATATTGGCCATAACTTTTGCAATATTGAAGATAGCAACTTGATATTTGGAATGCATGTGTATCTCATAAAGCTGCATATTTGGAGTGGTGAAAGGTCAAGGTCATCCTTCAAGGTCAAAGGTCAAATATATGGGTCAAAATCGCTCAAAAAGGGACATAGTGTTTAGTGTTTCACAATCACATCTTGTTTTTTTTAGCTTAAAAAAGCAAACTATTTCACAAACAATTCATTCGACTCCAGAATTATAAAATAACGCGACCGTGTTCATACCAGAGCTAGTAAATGCTGATAACTGAGATTTTGATAAAATTTGAAATAACATACAGTTGATAATAATATATCCAACATAAGTAATGCTGGTTTGAAACTAGCGTATAAATCATTGATCATAAAACAACAAGTAACTCACAATTTATTAATCACACAATAAACAAGAAAGAACATAAATACCTTACTTAAACGAGTTAGTTTTTACTGTTTACAATTGCACTGTATTACTCGAAATGATCACAACACAAGTGGTAAGTTTTGTTATTTACAAGTAAAACTTTTATATGCAAGCAATGATTGACATACAGACTAAATTTGCATGGGAACTATCATATTCCTCCAACATTTGCATTGGTTGTAACGTGCTGATTTAACTGCTCTTTTACAATGTTTGCACATCTGATCTTTAGTATGCCATATCTGCATTTTGTTAACATAATCGAATAGAAAACTAATTATTTGTGTTTGGTGTATTGCAATTTTACATTTTGTTTTACTTTTATTATAACATTGACTAGAGCCTCGAGCTCCGTTGTAAAACAACAGCTCATGAATAATTATAAAATTACCCTTTTTTAAGCATACCAAGTTTTACCCAAGTATCTTCAGTACTTCTAGAAACCTCTAGAGAATCCAGTTTTACGGACGACGAAATGAACAATTGATTATTAATCCTAATGTCATTTAGACCCCTAAGAGACTACTTTAGCCTACTAAGAAACCCTTGGTATCAAAACATACGTATGTGAGGATTCGAGATACCCAAGTATCTATCTTAACAAATACAATAATGTAAAGATATCTGTATGAAACAAATGGTTAATTTATTAGGCATTAACTTCAAGATTTAATAGTTTGCATGCATGTTATGTTACTTGTCCAAATTAATTTGAAGTTTTCATAAGAGCCAGACGAAACATTGCACATAGCCCTATCATAAATAAATTGTACTTATTTGAAACACCACCAAACTAGTTATTTGCCAAATCAAGTAACAAACAGTATAAAGCACGGTAATGATTGCTTTAAAAAGATTAACGGGTAATGCGATACTCATGATTTGACACAGTACACAACGCGTTTTGCAAAGATTTATAAATACTGAAGATTTAGTACTCGATAATCCTCTAATGAACGCCTTTAAAACCGTTCGAGAAGGTGAGGTGTTTTTGAATAATTAGTATGACTTGTATAATTTTATAAGCCAAGCAATGCTGAACAATATATAAATCAATAGGTGGTTTTCCTTATTTATTAAATCATGCATTGACGTAGAATTGAGATAATGAATATTCGCACGCGAAAGTGAATATCAAATTACGGGTTAACCGGCTTGTTTCGTAAAGAAACCAATTGCATTTTATTTGTGTATTGCACAACCAATACCGATGTAATTATTTGTGGTTTACATGTGCCAATAGCTTTTTCAATGAGATAAATATAACTTTTGATTTCTAGCTTCATATGCAGCTGAGTGACGGTAAATAGTTGTCGACAAACGTTAAAATACAGATGTTTATATAAAATTGGAGTTTACGCCCTTGTTTTAATACGCACTTGATTGACGTTAATCGTGTTATATGAAGCCTTGAAGCCTTATTAAGTGTACATTTACTGTCGTTGACATGTTTTACTCTGGAACAAGCCCTTGTACATCGAACTAGTTGAGAAATGTGTATACCATTAGTCAGACCCTTCGAAATATTTGCATGTAACAACGGGAAATTTACAATGTCAAAATTAAAATCATTCCTATGATCATGCACATTGGTTTTAACTGATATTGTTCGTGATAGAAAGTTGTTGTTCTAACACTGCAGCATCTGTAGATAATGAACTTTACGTGTTTAATCTATTGGATAAATATTTTGGATATTCTGTTTAAAGAAAGGATTATCAGAATTCAAAATATCAATGTATCTGCATGTTTGGTTAAAACATTGAATCACATATAAGTGTTTATGTGTTGATCAATCAAGCAAACTTTATTTTATATAGCAATATAAGACTAGATCAGCTATAGTTGGTGCACAGTTAGTGCCTATCGGAACACTTTGCAATAGTAAGCAGATAAACTAGGTCTGACGCATAATTCTGTGAAGTTATCTATGAATTGCCTTTTTTTCAAAATGGCGTGTGTTATATGTTACAAATTATTTGTTGGCGAGTATTTTCCGGACCAAATATCCCTTTATTTATCGACGGATTACCAGAATTTTAGAAAACAACGTAGAAACTTTTGAACTTAACATCCTGTGTTATTTACCCGTTTGCGAATGTAAACATATCGAATGTAACAAGTGTGCATGTGCGACAAAAGAGGCCGTAACTGGGGTACATAAATAAAGGATCTGACATGAGTTGTCATATCATACCATATTTTATTAAACGAGTTCAGGAATTTTGTTAGTAAGCGAGCCTTTGGCTAGCTTACTAACGAATTTCATAGACGAGTTTAATAAAATATGGTATGATATGACAACGAGTGTCAGATCTTTTTTATCACATGCTTTTAAACTAAATAAAATACATCTTAATTGACCAAACAAATGCTGATAGATCTAAAAGTTGTTTACTATCGTGANATGTTGTATTACACATGTGTAATATAAAAAAATACGTAATGTCTGTATAACATTGAAAACAATGTATAGCATGTGATAATACATATTTCAAATAAAAAGGACAGAGCATTAAAATTCAAATAAATCATTCACCGCTAATATAGAAATATTAATAAAGTGATTTGGTTGACTAATTTTGAGTAAGTGGAGTAAGCGTTAAATGTCATACAAAGGTTTGACACAGGGATAAAGGCCTCCTAATACTTGTACACCAATCGATATAACACAGTCGGACAAATCGGTTATTTTTGTCAAATTCGAAGTATTAGACCATAAAAAATGTATTGAAATGTTTAAAATATAAAACAGGAAAACGTAGGGCAATTATCTGGTATTATTGATTACAAAGTGTGACAAATAGTTACTGTTGTACGCAAGGAGGCGTTGTGTCGCACACATAAACGTATTGCTCATTTCATTTACAATTTAAAGCGATAGGTCGCCAGTCGTCGTTTGAGGTCGACACATGACAATCAACGCGACGCAACAAAAGCCATTCGACAATTGGAAAATGAACCATAACGAATGGCATTGTCACTTTTGTTGTTCACATTACCGCTGTATTATTTGACACTAACAATGGATTAACTATTGAGTGTCGTTTACCAATGTCGAATGCGTTTTAAAAGGCCTTATCAATTTAAAAATGTATGGTGCAATTTGTTGCGTTTCATTGAGCGAAGGTAGGGTGGGGCGGAAGTGATAAAATATTTCGTTTAAATTTCTTGACTAAAAAAAAACAAACTGCATTATATGGGAGGACAATAATCTGCAAGTACTTAGAAATTCTGTTTAGTGTATACAACTAAGATATTAATCTTTATGTATCACACACAAATGGGATATCAAAAAATAACATGTACATGTATTATTATTATTATTATGTATTATTATTTAGTTTAATTCCTAAATGGTGTCGATTCGATCCTTTTTTATTGCTACACTATCCGGTTGTTACGCATTAATCAACTGTTTGATTGACCTCCGTTTGCAGTAACCACAACATAATCTTGACATAGTATATGCTATGTTGGTAATAATTCATGATAATTAATCAAATCCGAATTATGTTAGTCGTAAATTCGACAATATTTTGCTCCGACGTAAAGCTTTTTGATGTTAACTTAACACATACGGATGTAAAATTGAAGAGTGATAATTAAATGCAAAATGCTTTTATATGTAGAAAACACTACACTAAAATAGGAATTTTAGAACAGTTATAATACTTACAATCGTTATCCCGCAATCATATTTTCTAAAACGGACGTATAGAAAATATGTTAACAGAAAGTTTTATAATTTTATGTAAACTAAAAGGGGGATATTTAAGAAATAATGGACGGGTAACCGTTGGTTATTGCGGTAATAACCAACGGTATGGAGTTCCGATGCGTAGGAATTAAACCACGAGGGCGTACCGCAATAACCAACGGTTACCCGTCGATTATTTCGATTTTACGACAATTCCACCACGACAATGTGTTTCAATAACATCCGAAATATAGTGTCCGAATTATATAATCCAAATAATAACTAGATCCCTTAACACAGCTTAATTGTGCTTTTTCTTCTTGTTTAAACTTATCTTATTTACAGAAAAATTGAATTAACTTTGCTTCCAGTGCGTTAGTTCGGCTATGAGTACTTTAAGAAGTAAATAAACAAGATTTTGTCAGTTTATTCGGTAGAATGTATTCACGCGCTGTGCGTGGGAAACAACCGTTGGTATATCGGGGTAATAACCCACGGTAAGCTCCCTTCTCATTCTTATGTGCATGCGTTGGTTATTGGTGTGCGACTGTGATAGAATGAATATTAACAAACGCACAGTTGTCGACGCAAATTCAAAATACTGTAGTGCATATCTAATTACGGTTTCACCCGCTATTTTCGTTTTGGATTTGATTGATTGATTTCACAATTTATACGGGTGTAGCTGATTTCAGATGGAACACCTAATTGTAAACGTGCATGAATTGTAGTTTGAATAAATATATATAGCTGTTAAAATGTTAAAACGTTGGAAAGCATCATCAAATTTACCCACAATCGGACTCCTTATCTTTTCTCTACCTGGCCTAGCATGTAAGTATATGCTACATCTTAAATATGCACCAGTGTTTATTTTTTAACAGTTACTATTAACATGATGTATGTCCAAAAATTAAAATTATTGAAATCAGTTAAGTGGTTTTGAAATTAAGATATTTAAAGTTTATATATAACAATCTGTTGAAAGAGAAGCATGTTTGGGCACCATTAGGTGCCCATGTTTTTTAAACGTGATTTTTAAATCACCGTCGCCACCAACAGTAACTGACCAGAATATCTGACGATTAAACACTTGTACCTTGGTAAGCTGAAAACGGAGGACGCAGCATTATGCGACACTGTATTAGTATTTATAAATGTTAATGGAGAACGGTACACGCTACAACATCATATTTATTCTGTAAATTATATTTACTTGCATTTTCTAATCTTATACAAATATCGTGTGAAAACTGTGCTTGATGTACATACACTGATCACCCTGTTGCATTGATGTGGTTGAGTAATTTGTGACGTGTTCTGAGAAAACTGGGCAAAATGCATGTGCGTAAAGTGTCATCCCAGATAAGCCTGTGCAGTCCGCACAGTGCACAGGCTAATCTGGGATGACAATTTACGCACAAGCATTTTGACCAGTTTTCTCAGAACACGCCACATTTTAGTTTAACATATTTTATTTCACGAACAACCATGGTATACATTTGCATAGAATATTCGGTTACAACTGAGTCACTTTGTTCAAAAAAAGGATTAGAACGAAAGATCAAGATCGTATAGGGTTCTTCTCAATGAGTAATTTTGAGTTAGTTTGATAACAATCATATGTCATACTTAAACGAAGTTTGTGCGTATGCATAATAGATAATAGCAAACTAATCATATGTTTTACCGTTTAGTGACACAATTGCAAATAAGGCGCTCTTTCAAACTCCAGTGACTAAGCATGTGTGACTTGATATACGAGATGTCAGGTTCGTCAAGCCTTAATAGAATTTGATTTCTGATATGGGAACATTGCATTTCGTTGTTCAAATTTGGCACTTCATCAAAAAGTTGTTGCGACATGGCTATATATAAATGAAGGTTATGAATGCGATACATATTTTCCGTGAAACTAATGAGATTTTAAACACTTACTCAAATTCAAACATTTCAAGATTACTAATCTACACTTAGTTCACATTTGCATATTAACTGTATGTAGTAAAATTATATTATATTTTACAATAAAGCAATAAACATTATTTAGTTCAATTTAAGTACGATTAAAAATGCACTGAATAAGTGTCCGTTCCTACTTGCTCAATAGCATTTACTTATTGTTGTTGTATGTTGCATACATAGAATTGGCAAAACTTTTGTAGTTTAATTAAGCCATATTTTGTTGATAGAAAAAAACATCAAGGTTCATTAGTGTTATTTTGTTATTACTGGACATTACTATTCCGACATTTGGGTAACCTGAAACATATAACCTTTAAGGAATGCATGAGACAACGGTTTGACAACGATCTATATCGCCCTATGTATGAACATGTATGATTACCATTAGACTGACTATCATAAAACATCGCATTGATGAGATTAGTTTGCACAAACAAATCAACTTTTATACGATTTCGGACTCACATACGAAACTTCCTTAAATTCATACATATTTTATACTTATATTATGATGTATTTTGTGCAAGTTGTATCAAGCAGTAAACAGCTCTCTGTGTTTCCATGTCTTGCTTTTTGAGCGCTTGTGTCGGGGCTGCTTAGTGGATGACATAATTTGTACAACACTACAATCTCTTATAGCTCAGAATGCGGAGCAGCAATACATTTGTTTTATGATACTATTGTAATGCTCTGTAATGTGTAATGTTGTTTTGATGAGATGTAAATAAACTATTAACCCTACAAAACATTATATTCTTATTTCTTGTTTTCGCAAACATAGATTTCATAAAAACATGTCCACATGTTCCATGAATTTTCAATATATAAGACAATTCAGAGAAACACAAATATGTCACCAGAGTCGTTTGTTAACAATTGCATAGTTATTGTATAAAGTAAAATTAAATTAAAATTAACAGTAAGCAAAATACATTTTAAACGTCAACAAAGTTAATCATGATGTAAAATGCACTGAATATTTACTCTCTCCTGGTTGCTAAATATCATAAAGACGAACTCGTTGCGCAGGCGACAGGTTGACGCATATTTCTAATTGAGAACCTACAACACAATAGACTGTAGAGGGTGTTTCGCTATTGTCGAATACGGGCCTGTTCAAGCACCCGTATGCTACAAAGGGTTGAACCCGTGTGCTACAAAGGGTCGCACTCGTATGCAACAAAGGGTTGCACCAGATTGCTACACAGGTTTGCACCCGTTTGCTGCAAATGTTTGCACCCGTGTGCTAGAAAGGGTTGCACCCGTGTGCTACAAAGGGTCACACAAGTGTGCTACAAAGGGTTGCACACGTGTGCTACAAAGGGTTGCACACGTGTGCTACAAAGGGTCACACCCATATGTTACAAAGGGTTGCACCCGTGTGCTACAAATGGCTGCACGCCATGCCTTTACCAGCTCAACTCGTCACAACAATTAACGATACGAAATATTGAAAAAAATATAGTAATATCGTATGACAGCAGAGCAAACGTGTGTTATGTATGATGTGATACGGATGTCGACCTTGAAAAAAAATGTAAACAGTTTCAGCATGGTACATATAAATATATAAATGCATAAAAATAATAAAAATGCATAATAATACATAATAAACATGCTAATAGTGTTATCGTAAATACACACGCATACGCGTGTAATCAGTTTTATTGTAAAACTATAATACATTTACATGAGGAAGATACTTCTGTTATGAATATGATCGTATATACAGTTTGATATTTCCTTTTTGTCTCATTTTTCATGTACCAGTATAATTATTCAAAATTTAACATTCAGCGATCAATACAACACTGAGTAAATCTATAATCTTACGCAAACTGATAAATTCTAATTTAAAACGAAAGTTTCACAAGACAACGATATAAACCGGACTGTGCCGAATGTTACCGTATAGACCCGATTTCACTCTCCGTTGAATGCCAAAATCGCGGAAGTATTTTACGGGTACACTACCTGAAGTTAACTTAACAGTGTGAGGTGTAGAATATAGAATATTTACAATCACAGGGCTGTCGACGCATATTCAAAATACCGCAGTGCATATCAAACTACGGTTTTTCCGCTTGTTTCGTTTGGACTTGATTTATTGATTACATAATCAAAAAGGATGTAGCTGATTTCAGGTGGAACATATTATTCAAAACGTACCTGAATTGTAGTTTGAATAAATATATATAACTGTCAAAATGTTAAAACGTTGGAAAGAACCATCACCGAGTTTAAAAATCGGACTTACGGTTTTAACGTTACCTATCCTAGCATGTAAGTATTTGCTGCATTTGAAATATGCATCCGTTTTTACCTGTTCACAGTAATTAGTTGCACGATGTATATCCAAATTTTATCATTATTTCAATGAGTAAAGTGGTTTTGAGAGTAAGATATTCAACATTTTAAATGACAAAAAAGCCGTGTAAGGAAAACGTCTCTATGCGGCGGCCTTGTTTATAAACGTGTTTTTTTTGCCACCGACCACGGACTTAGCTTTGGCCAGCGAAACTCACGATTTTATATTTTGTTCACTGGTAAGCTGACAACGAAGGACACAGCATTTTGTGACCTTAAATTGGTATTTCAAAAAATAAATAGCCAACGTTTCATTCTACAAATTATGTTTATTTTCTAATGTTATATAATTAACTATTCTGTTCTCATACACAATGCAATGTAAAAACTGTATTTGATGTAAATTTAGTTTACTAGAGATGGGAACAAAAACTGGAAATGATATTTGAATATTCGTTTGTCGTTATTCGAATATGTTCGAATATTCGATTTTTAAACCTTGTATTAAAATGTCCGAACTTATGCAAATTACTATTCCAGATTGCCACAAATGCCACTATAAATCGTTTCTTATGTGCAGCTTTAAAAAAAAAACAGGATAGAGTAATATTTTTTTTTTAAGATCATTGATAATTATGCTCTTTTTTAAATAAATACTGTTTAGTTTCATAAGATGTAAGATATTTCAGGAAAACACATTACCGTAATTCTAATTTATTTCAATACTTATAATTGATCTGGATTACTTTCCATCGATAATATTTACGCTTTTGGTTTCCCAATTTTTTCTGGAATAAAGAACCATTTAAGAACAATTTACTTGGTTTAGATTTAAGAAACTAAATTCTGATTAGATAATCATTGATTTGATATATGGATAACGGAATTAAAACAAACATGCCAGATCTCGACGGGACAGGCCCGCGAGTTGGGTGATTGTTCCGGCGTTCCGATATGAGACAATTTGTCCAGATATTCGTAAAAACGTTCTATAAGTTCACAATAAAATTCGCTATTGAAGCTCTGTCTGGCTTTAAGTTACCATCGCTAATCCCTTTATTGCCCCCTATTGACACCCACGTCTGCGTCTCGATTGCAACATTACCAGTATGTTAGGCATAGACAGCTCTGTTAGACTGCATTTAAGATTTAAGGTGAACCAATCGCGCGAAAATATCTGCATTTTCAAAGCTTAAACTTGTTCTGTTTTCTGTACTCTTCAATATATATAAGGTACAGTAAGCTAAGTGAACAAAACAATTAGTAGACTTATCAACTATGTTAGAATTAAAAAAAATAACGCTTAATTGAAACATAATTTTAGTGATGTTACGTATATTAATTCGGTAATCTGAAACGAATGCAGTTATCATTTTAAGTCCCCAATATTTAATGCTTAATGGCATGAACATTAAATACATATTAGCTATTTAAATACAAACTTCAGTTAATTTGATACTCAATGCAAGTGCTTTGGTTCCAAAAAATATTTTATATCTATTTTACCAATTTCATATTTCAAATATAGATTCTATCTCGCAAAACGCAGTGTTGCAAAACGCACAATTGCTTCAAACTTTATACAGCCGGGATTCGATCATAAATTTCATGAAATTATGTACACAAGCATGAAACTGTTTTTACCCGGGATTCGATAATAAATCTTCTGACAACATATTTTAGAAATTATGTATTCGTTTCGTGTTATTGCTTCGTTGCACCCTACTTCGGTCCATGTGAATTACCGTCTCCCTAATGTAGACTAACCGCAATAGTTACATATGTATATCCTCACGATAAATTAATGAGTTTTGTGTTTCAATGCGTAAACATCATAACCAGACAGATCCTTTTAAAGCCCTATTAATAGTCAAAATCAACGAATATTTCGTTAATTATTTCGTAAAATAAAGTTGACAAATACAAAACCTTTGTTCCTTATACGATACCCATAATGTCAACGCTAAATGTGGTCTGATATCAATGTATCTTGTTAAATCTACATGTATGTTACCAGACCACATCTAGCGTTCACATTTCGGCTATTGCTTTAAGGAACACTGATTTTGTATGGGTTAACTTTATTTTACGAAATATTTTGCGAAATAATCGTTGATTGTGAGGTTTAATGGAGCTTTAAATAATTTATTCTACCAAGTTTCTGACTACAACGAGCATGGTGGCCATAACTTATTAGGTAACGAGTAGCCGCTTTAATTTGATTTGAGTTTATGAAGTTATTCTTTCATTCATTCGTAAAGTGAAAATGGATAGTAGCAAAGTTAGACATGCTACACCATTAAATGACACAATTACCAAATAGGCATGCTTTCAAACTGCAGTGAAAAATGATAAAGGATATATACAATTGCGTTATACTAGTATTGATATTGTTGACACGACCAACGTCAAGTCATATAAGAATAGATTTTGAAAGTTGAAAATGCATTTTCTTTGTTCACACTTGGCACGTTATCAAAATGTTGTTGCGACATTGCTATAAATAAATGCACGTTATGAATACCATATAATTTCCGTGCCAATAAAATATTAAATTTAGCAATTAAATGAGAACACGGTTGGAAACTTAATGCTGAGGTAAGCTATCGGTTTTTAGATCACCTGATTGCTCAGGTGAGCTTTTATGATCGGTCTTTGTCCGTCGTCCGTTCGTCCGTCTGTACGTCCGTCCGTCCGTTGTCCACATTTGGTTTTTGAACACTCTAGGGGTCACATTTCTTGTCTGATCTTCATGACACTTGGTCAGAAGATTTGTCCTAATGATACCTCGATCGAGTTCGAAACTGGGTCATGCTGGGTCAAAAACTAGGTCACTCGGTCAAAGAAATGAAAAACCTTGTAAACACTCTAGAAGTCACATTTCATGTCCAATCTTCATGTAACTTTGTCAAAATGTTTGTCTTAATGATATGTTGGTCGAGTTTAAAAGTGGTTCCGGTCCGTTGAAAAACATGGCCGCCAGTGGGCGGGGCAGTTTTCCTTATTCGGCTATAGAGAAACATTGTGAACACTCTAGAAGTCACAATTTTTGCCCAATCATCATGAAACTTGGTCAAAACATTGGTTTTATTGATATCTCGGACGAGTTTGAAAAAGGTTTAGATCGGTGAAAAAACATGGCCGCCAGGGGGCGGGGCAGTTTTCTCTATATGGCTNGAGGAAACAAATATCAATTCATTGTTCTTTGCTCAATAATATCGCGTATCTTATTTTTACCCTGACAATCATCTTTTCTTTTATAAAATATATGAACAAGTGTACATTTATTGAGCATGCGGTATCGCTTCGAATAATATTTGCGTGAATTGGTGAGTATGTCCTTACAATGTCTATAACAAACATAGTTTATGATTTCATTGAATGTGAAAAAATAATGTCATTGAATTTCATCAGTAGTTACCAAGTAGATTTAACCATAAACCAATGCAAACATTTCACTTCCTGTTCACATGTGTTGGTCAAACTCACTATTTATAATAGATATACAGGTATAAAGTCACAAAAACACTTCTTTTGATTCATGTCCGTAAAATCGTGTAACTCTTAGTAATGTATGCAGATATGTTACTCATTGCACCAGTACAATCAATTTGAATATATGTTCCTGTTGCATCAAATGCTTAACACATATATGCGCCTTGTTGTGAAAAAAGACGTATTTGTTGCAACATCCTATCAACAATAAATTCTGAACAATACAAACATTTCTATATGAATACAATATATTGATTTGTAAATGACAAATAAGTTATTTGGCACCCATTGTTTTCCAAATAGTGAAAACAAATGTGGAATGAATTTAATAAATCATGTAACACACATGCTCTTACTTAACGCTTTGTTTCTTGTAATTTATTTAATGTGTTGATGTAGATAATGGCTAAGTACTCATTTTAAATAGAAAAAAAAAGATACTTAAATTTAACAGTGTAGTATGGATTAATTCCTCGGAGACTGCAAAGGCTTTACCATTTAAAATTGTGGAGATTATTAAAGTAAAAAGATGTTAGACATTCAATTCATAACTTGTTATTGAAAGCTAATGAGATATCTGGAAATAGTAAAGACAGATACAACACATTAACATTTATAGTTATTATCCAATACATTATACGTGAATTTATTCATGAACGCGATAACAACCTCTAAAAAATGGCTGTATCTCCGGAAACGCAATGTGCTCTTTTGATGCACATAATGTAAAACGCGTTACTTTCCCCTGTAACGAAGTAGTATGGCATTTCGCAAATGCCTGCTCGCTTATGTCTGATGAAAGTTGTAAACATTTAGGGACTTGTTCACAGATTTAGAAGTTTGTCAGTAAGTGCCTTAAATTGATACATGTTTACATCGGAACTTAATATCTCCAGTTTGAAACAAGAAAACAAAATTAATCCACACCGGGACTCCCTGACCCTTAGAGTAAAAGTCTAGCAATCCTCGTAATGTCACAAAATATAACGAATACAACAGAACTCTCCAAATCATTAAATCGTTTCGCGTTTGTAACGCTTTATAATTTTCAAGTTTTAAAATCGCCAAAAGATGCATATAATGAATATTGTAGAGCATGGTAAATGTTAAGTATTAGTGTTTCCTCGCAAATTTCATAACTACAGCGGAAATGTGAAGATATTTTGTTCAATTTTGTCAATAAACCAAAACATGAACAAGTCCCTTTAAACGTGAAGCAGTTAAAGATTCGAAAAAAGTATACTGTTATAGGTTATTTTAGTTGCATGTTCCTGATTTTTGTTTTACAAACATTGTACTTTGAAGTTATGATTTTGAACTTAATATGTGACTAATGGTTTCGTCTTTGTATCGACAGACGCTTGCACATGGGGCAATTACGATGATTGTCCGTCGTGGCCTGGCTGTTCTAAGAGCTGCGGCGGTGGCTCAAGGTGCAGGACATGCGAATCGTGCTTCTGGAAAATTGACAAAACTTTCTGCGAAACGTGCAATGACTTTTGTTTTAATGGTGGCTCGCTTCAAAGTGGATCATGTCAAAGTCAATTTAGCGCAGTTGGACGAATCGGTTATTTTGTCAAATTATTGACATGTTTAAAATATAAAACAGGCAAACGTATGGTAATTATCTGGTATTATTGATTACAAAGTGTGACAAATAGTTACTGTTATACGCGAGGAGGCGTTGTGTCGCACACAAACACGTATTGTTCATTTCATTTACAATTTAAAGCGATAGGTCGCCAGTCGTCGTTTGAAGTCTACACATGACGATCAACGCGACGCAACAAAAGCCATTCGACAATTGAAAAATGAACCATAACGAATGGCATTGTCACATTTGATGTTCACATAACCGCTGTATTATTTGACACTAAAATGGATTGACTATTGAGTGTCGTTTACCAATGTCGAATGCGTTTTAAAAAGCCTTATCAATTTAAGAAATTTATGGTGCGATTTTTTTGCGTTTTATTGAGCGAAGGTAGGGTGGGGCAGACGTGATAAAATAATTCGTTGAAATTGCTTGACTTAAAAAATAATAATAATAATAATTGCATTAAATAGTTTTAAACAAACTGCAACTGAAAATATTCTGCAAGTACTTAAAAATTCTGTTTAGTGTATACAACTTAGATATTAATCTGTATGTATCACACACATATGGGATATCAATGTACATGTAATATTATTATTATGTATTATTATTTCGTTTAATTCCTAAACGGTGTCCATTCGATCCTTTTTTATTGCTACACTATCCGGTTGTTCCGCATTAATCAATTGTTTAATTGACCTCCGTTCACAGTAACCACAACAGACATCTTGACATAGTATATGCTATGTTGGTAATATTTCATGATAATTAATCAAATCCGTATTCTGTTAATCGTAAATTCGGCAATATTTTGCTCAGACGTAAAGCTTTTTGATGTTAACTTAACACATACGGATGGAAAACTGAAGAGTGATAATTAAAAGCAGAATAGTTTTATAAGTAGAAAAACCTTCACTCAAAATATGAATTTCAGAACAGTTATAATAGTGACAATCTTTATCCCGCGATCAAATTTTCTAAAATGGACGTATAGAAAATCTGGTTAATGTATAATAGTCTGTTGTTGATTTTTGTGAGTTTAAAGGGACTTGTTCACAGTTTATTAAAATGATAATTTTTCAACTTTTTGTCACATATTCAAGAAATAAATGAACAATATACATCAGTGTGCGAAATAACACTAATGCCGCAGACTTATACTGAAAATACACTTTCGTTAGCGAAACATCATTGTTAGAAATTGATAAAATTATAAAGCGTCTCAGACGCGAAACGATTTACAAATTTCGATTTCTTGTGTTATCGTTATATTTTGTAACACCACGAGGATATTTATACAAAGTATAAAATAAATGGCAACCCATGTGAAGACGGTCCCTTTAATGATTACAATTGTACAAATTTTATATATGGTCTTCTCTATACACTTGCATTTAATTGAAATGTTGTTTAAACGATTATATTATGGTTGAACATACATCAAACATACTGTAGTGGAAAAAATGAGGTTTAAAGAAAGCTATTTAATTTTAAGTAAGCTAAAAGGCGAGATATTGAATATTTACAAACGCACAGGTGTCGACGCACATTCAAAATACCGTAGAGCATATCAAATTACGGTTTTACCCGCTTGTTTCGTTTCGGATTTGATTTTTTGATTTCACAATTTATACGGATGTAGCTGATTTCAGATGGAACACCTAATTGAAAACGTGCATGAATTGTAGTTTGAATAAATAAATATAGCTGTTAAAATGTTAAAACGTTGGAAAGAATCATCAAAGTTACGCACAATCGGACTCATCATCTTTACTTTACCTGGCCTAGCATGTAAGTATATGCTACATCTTAAATATGCATCAGTGTTTATTTTTTAACAGTAACTATTAACATGATGTATGTCCTAAAATTTAACTTATTTAAATCAGTTAAGTGGTTTTGAGATTAAGATAGTTTTAGTGTATGTATAAAAACCTGTCGAAAGAAATTGTTTGGGCACCATCAGGCACCCATGTTTTTTAAACGTGATTTTGAAATCGCCGTCGCCGCAAACAGTTATTGACCAGATTATCTGACGATTAAACACTTGTACCCCTGGTAAGCTGAAAACGGAGGACGCAGCATTATGTGACACTTTATTAGTATTTATAAATGTTAATGGTGAACGGTACACGCTACAACATCATATTTATTCTGTAAATTATATATGATTGCATTTCCTAATTTCATAAAAATATCGTGTGAAAACTGTGCTTGATGTAAATACACCGATCACCCTGTTGCATTGATGTGGTTGAGTAATTTTGAGTTAGTTTAATAATCACCAAATGTCATACTTCGACGAGGTTTGTGCACATGCATAACGGATCGTAGCAAACCTATAATATGTTTTACCGTTTAATGACACATTTTTTGCAAATAAGGCGTTCTTTCAAACTGCAGTGAATAAGCATGTGTGACTTGATATACGAGATGTAAGGTTCGTCAAGCCTTAATAGAATTTGATATGGAAACATTGCATTTCTTTGTTCAAACTTGGCACTTCATCAAAAAGTTGTTGCGACATGGCTATATATAAATGCAGGTTATGAATGCGATACATATTTTTCGTGGAACACATGAGACTTAAAACCCTTCATCAAATGATTTATGTTATTTTTTCTTTGATATATGGTTTAAAAACTTCAAGATCACTAATCAACACTTAGTTCACATTTGCATATTTACTGTATGTAGTATAATTATATAATATTTTACAATCAAGCAATATACATTATTTAGTTCAATTTAATTACGATTAAAAATGCACTGAATAAGTATCCGTTCCTACTTGCTCAAAAGCATTTACTTATTGTTGTTGTATGTTGCATACATAGAATTGGCAAAACTTTTGTAGTTTAATTTAGCCATATTTCGTTGATAGAAAAAAAACATCAAGGTTCATTAGTGTTATTTTGTAATTACTGGACATTACTATTCCGACATTTGGGTAACATGAAACAAATAACCATTAAGAAATGCATGAGACAACGGTTTGACAACGATCTATATCGCCCTATGTATGAACTTGTATGATTAACATTAGACTGCATATCATAAAACATCGCATTGATGTGATTATTTGGGGGAAACAAAAAAACAAATATACGATTTTATTTTACTTCATACAATTACCATGCAATTGTTCACAAACGACCCTGGTGAACAATTGCATGGTTATTGTATGAAGTAAAATGAAATTAAAATTAGCAGTAAGCTATATACATTTTAAACGTTAACAGAGTTAATCATGATGTAAACTGCACTGAATAATTACCCTCTCCTGGTTGCTCAATATCATATAGACGAACCCGTTGCTCAGGCGACAGGTTGACGTATATTTCTAATTGAGAACCTACAACACAATAGACTGTAGAGGGTGTTTCTCTATTGCCGAATACGGGCCTGTTCAAGCACCAGTATGCTACAAAGGGTTGAACCCGTTTGCTACAAAGGGTCGCGCCCGTATGCAACAAAGGGTTGTACCAGATTGCTACAAAGGGTTGCACCCTTGTGCTACAAAGGGTTGCAACCGTGTGCTAGAAAGGGTTACTCCCGTGTGCTACAAAGGGTTGTAGCCGTGTGCTACAAAGGGTTGCACCCGTGTGCTACAAAGGGTTGCACCCGTGTGCTACAAAGGGTTGCATCCGTGTGCTAGAAATGGTTGCACCAGTGTTCTACAAAGGGTTGCACCCGTATGCTACAAAGGGTTGCGACCCTTTGCTACAAAGGGTTGCACCCGTGTGCTACAAAGGGTTACACCCGTGTGCTACAAATGGTTGAACCCATGTACTACAAAGGGTTTCACCCGTGTGCTACAAAGGGTCACACCCGTGTGCTACAAATGGTTGCACCCGTGTGCTACAAAGGGTTGCACCCGTATGCTTCAATGGGTCACACCCGTGTGCTACAAATGGTTGCACCCGTGTTTTACAAAGGGTTGCACCTGTGTGCTACAAAGGGCCACCCCTGTGCTACAAATGGTTGCACCCGTGTGCTACAAATGGTTGCACCCGTGTGCTACAAATGGTTGCACGTCATGCCTTTACCAGCTCAACTCGTTACAACAATTAATGATACGAAATATTGACAAAAAATATTAATATCGTACGACAGCAGAGCAAACGTTTGTTATGTAAAATGTGATACGGATGTCGACCTTAAAAACTTGTAAACAGTTTCAGAATGGTACATATAAATATATAAATACATTAAACAAATAATAAAAATACATAAAAATACATTAAAAAACATACTAATATTGTTATCGTAAATACACATGCATACGCTTGTAATCAGTTGTATTGTAAAACTATAATACATTTACAAAAGGAAGATACTTCTGTTATGAATATGATCTTATAAACAGTTTGATATTTCCTTTTTTTTTCATTTTTCATGTACCAGTATAATTATTCCAATTTTAAACATTCAGCGATCAATACAACACTGAGTATACCTATACTCTTGAGTAAACTGATCATTTCCAATTAAAAACGACATTTTACAAGATAACGATATAAACTGGACTGTGTCGAATGTAGCCGTATAAACTCGATTACACTCTCCGATTAATGCCAATATCGCGTTTTTTACGGGTATACTACCTTAAGTTACGTTTAAGGTGTGGGTGGATACTATTGTATATTTTAAATAACACGGCTGTCGACGCATAATCAAAATACTGTAGTGCATATCAAATTACGGTTTTACCCGCTTGTTTCTTTTTGGACTTTATATATAAGTTACATAATCAATACGGATGTAGCTGAATGCAGGTGAGACATTATTTTAAAAACGCTCATCAACTGTTGTTGGAGTGAATATATATAACTGTCAACATGTTAAAACGTTGGAAAGAACAATCAAATATTTTGAAAATCGGACTTATCGTCTTAGCGTTACCAGTCCTAGCATGTAAGTATATGCTACATTTGAAATATACATAAGTTTTTACGTGTTCAAAGTATTAAGTTGCACGATTTATGTACAACTGTTAGCATTATTTAAATCAGTTAAGTGGTTTTTAGAGTAAGATATTATATTTTTAGTTTGACATAACAAAAAAGCTGTGTAAGGAAAACGTCTCTATGTGGCGGCCATGTTTGTTTTTAATAGCTTTGGCCAGCAAAACTAACGATTGTATATTTTGTTATATATATACATGTATATAGTCAACGTTTCATGCTACAAATTATACATATTTTTTTAGGGATGGACCGAATATTCGAAAATCGGCCGAATATTCGAATCCAAAATTCATATTTGAATATTCTATTTTTATGCAAAGATACTTCCAAAAATGTTATAAGTACATGTACAAAGTCGCAGTTTTTGTTTCCATTATAAGTCATTGCTTTGATAACAGCTGCCATCAATGAACGAGATGATAATAAGCAAACGGGAGGGTATAAGGAGAGGGACCAATCGTCAATGTACTCTCAATTTAGAATTATGCAATATGTACAAACTATTTTCTGAAAATCAGTCGAAAATGAAAGTAAATTTATGTGAAGCATTCATGTATACTGATAAACTAAACAAATCTGTGTTTTGACAGGTTTTTTAACCTCAGCGGTCAATTGTATAAACAGTGGTTAATATTAACTGTAGTAACTTGATTACCGCAGTTATTTACATGGTTATGCTACCGCCATATATTTGTATTTGTATAAACGATGATCACTTCGTTGTAACCTAACCATTGAAATTTGTTAACTAACCACAATCAAATTACCAACAATGAAACCCTGAAAATGACGTCATTTTCGCTCAATTTGTCAGACGAACATTGTCCAATATGGACTCTGACTCAGTCACAAAAGAAATAAGCGAACAACGGGCTAAAACCTTTAGTGACCGAGAGGTGGACGTTTTTAAGAACTTAATGAAAGAAAATCTTCATAAACCCAAAGAAAACCAAAGCGGCCACTCGTTACCTAATAAGTATTGGACACCATGCTCGTTGAAGTCAGAAACTTGATACATGACATTATTTAAAGCCTCATTAACACTCAAAATCAACGAATATTTCGTAAAATAAAGTTAACCCATAAACAATCAGCGTTCCTTAAGGCAATAGCAAACATTTGAACGCTAGATGTGGTTTGGTAACATAGATTTAACAAGATACAATGTTACCAGACCACATCTAGCGTGGAAATTTTGGCTATTATATAAGGAACACTGATTTGTTTATGGGTTAACTTTATTTTACGAAATAATTTACGAAATATTCGTTTATTTTGTGTGTTGAGGGGCTTTAAAAGGATCTGTCTGGTTATGATGTTTACGCAATAAAACGCAAAACTCATTAATTTATCGTGATGATATAATTATTGTGGTTAGTCTATATTAGCGACAAGGTTATTCACATGGACCGAAGAAGGGTGCAGCGAAGCAATAAAACGAAACGAAACGAACGAAAATATGTTCTCACAAGATTTATTATCGTATCCCGGGTTAATACAGTTTCATGCTTTTGTACATAATTTAACGAAATTTATGATCGAATCCCGGCTGTATAAAATTTGAAGCAATAAAAGTGTGCGTTTTGCAACACTGCGTTTTGCAAGATAGACTCTATATTTGAAATATGTGAAATATGAAATGAGTAAAATAGACATAAACTAATTCTTTGGAACGAAAGCAATTGCATTGAGTATCCAATTAACTGAAGTTTGTATTTAAATAGCTAATATGTATTTAATGTTCATGCCATTAACTACCATCACTAAAATTATGTTTCAATTAAGCTTTATTTTATTTAAGTCTTACATAATTAAGTCTACTTATTGTTTTGTTCACTTAGCTTACTGTACCTTATATATATTGAAGAGTACAGAAAACAGAACATTGTTTAAGCTTTGCAAATGCTGATTTTTTTCTCGCGATTGGTTCACCTTAAATCTTAAATGCAGTCTAACAGAGCTGTCTACGCCTAACATACCGGTAGGGTTGCACTCGAGAAGTAGAAGTGGGTTGTCAATAGGGGGCAAAAAAGGGATTAGCGATGGTAACTTTAAGCCAGACAGAGCTTGAATAGCGAATTGTATTGTGAACTTATAGAACGATTTTACGAATATGGCACAAACGTTTTAATTCCGTTATCCATATATCAAAGCAATTATTATCTAATCAGAATTTAGTTTCTCAAATCTAAACCAATTAGATCGTTCTTAAATGGTTCTTTATTCCAGAAAAAATAGGGAAACCAAAAGCATAAATATTCGATGGAAAGTAATCCAGATCAATTATAAGTATTGAAATAAATTAAAATAACGGTAATGTGTTTTCCTGAAATATCTTGCATCTTATGAAACTAAACAGTATTTATTTGAAAAGAAGAGCATAATAATGAATGATCTTAAAAAAATCAGTATTACTCTATCTTGTTTTTCAAAGCTGCACATAAGATACGATTTATAGTGGCATGTGTGGCAATCAGGAATAGTAATTTGCTCCGGACGGTCATAATTCTGACATTTTAATATAAGGTTTTAAAATGGAATATTCGAATATATTCGAATAATGACAAACGAATATTCGAATATCATTTCCAGTATTCGTTCCCATCCCTAATAATTAACTATTCTGTTCTCATACAAAATGATATGTAAAAACTGTGTTTGATGTAAATTTACCGATCAGCCGTTTGCTTTGATTTGGTAGACTTATTTTAAGCAAGTTTAATACGCATTAAATTTGTATATCTACGAAGTTCGTATAAAGTGATAATGGATAGTAGCAAAGTTATGACATGCTACACCATTAAATGACACAATTACCAAATAGGCGTGCATTTAAACGGCAGTGAAAAGTGATAAAGGATCAAACTTATCCAATACACAATTGCGTAATACTAGTATTTATATTGTTGAAACGACCAACGTCAAGTCATATAAGAATAGATTTTGAAAATTGAAAATGCATTTTCTTTGTTCAAACTTGGCACGTTATCAAAATGTTGTTGCGACATTGCTATAAATAAATGCACGTAATGAATTTCATATACAATTTCCGTGCCAATAAAATATGAAATTTAGCAATTAAATGAGAACCCGGTTGGAAACTTAATGCTGAGGAAAGCTATCGGTTTTTAAATAAATGCAACTCGCTGAACACATATTTTCAGTTAAAGGGATATATCGAAAGATTTTCTCATAACTCAATATAGCAAAAATGAAACTCCAGAAACTATAAAAGGAGAGGAATTCTTGTTATATATTCTTTTATAACAGAGCACAAACTATAAACATGCAAAGATCAAAATAAGGATCACCGCCTTGGAACGGTCATTTCAAATAATTGGGGTTTAAAACCTCACACTTAACCCAGAATAAATCACAAACCAAACGCGCATCAAAACGATTGTAATAGAATGGTTCTATGCAGGCAGAAAAATGAAAACATGAATACACATTTTAGTGTCGAAAGTATAAGAAATCAATAAAATGATTAGGTGAAATGGTCCATCTATGAAAGATATTACACTTTCAAGTTTGGGATGTATTGATAGAACTTTGTCAAACGAACTGGGTGTAAGGAAGATCGTAAACATGTTTCATTTACATAACAACAAAATAGATCCACTGCGTAAAAGCTCTCAAAACTGAAATATGATAACACGGAAGACATGACTTGTCACGCGATACAAAATGTTCGTGTTGAGTTTTATTTAATTATTCATTTCAGAGGAAAGAACTATACAATCATTGTTATTTGCTCCATAATATCTCGTATCTTTTTTTACCCTGATACTCATTTCTTGTTTCATAAAATATATGAACACGTGTACACTTATTGAGCATCCGGTAATACTTCAAATAATTGTTTCGTGAACTGTTGAGTATGTCCTTACAATGTCTATAACAAACATAGTTAATGATTTCAGTGCATGTAAAATATAATGTCATTGAATTCCATCAGTAGATTTAACCCCTAAACCAATACACACATCAAATGATTAACACATATATGCGCCTTGTTGTGAAAAAAGACTTATTTATTGCAACAATAAATTCTGAAAAATACAGCATTTCTATATGAAAACAATATATTGATTTGTAAATGATAAATAAGTTATTTGACACTCATTGTTTTCCAAATGTGAAAACCAATGTGGAATGAATTTAATACATCATGTACCAAACACGCTCTTACTTAACGCTTTGTTTATTGTAATTTATTTTAGTGTTGATGTAGATAATGGCTAAGTATTCATTTTAAATAGACAAAAAGATACTTACATTTAACAGTGTAGTATGGATTAATTCCTCGAAGACTGCAGAGGCTTTACAATTTAAAATTGTGAAGATTCTTAAACTGAAAAGATGGTAGACATTCAATTCATAACTTGTTATTGCAAGCTAATTAGATATCTGGAAATAGTAAAGACAGATACAACACCTTAACATGCATAGTTATAATCCAATACCTTATACGTGAATTTATTCGTGAACGCGATAACAACCTCCAAAAACGGCTGTACCTCCGGAAACGCAATGTGCCCTTTTGATGCTCATAATGTAAAACGCGTTACTTTAACCTGCCGTAAAGTAGTATGGCTTTTCTCAAATGCTTACTCGTTTATGTCTGATGTTGCAATATTAATTTAACTAATTATCAATCTGAATTCAAAAGAAAATTCGCTTATTATGTGTAAATAGTTTTGATTCATAGTTTCTACAATGTAAGTTATAGTCTTCCGGATCACGCTCTAAGGATAATTGACTGTTACACAGATGAAACTTGCAAACATTTAGACAGCTTAAACTTGCAGTCATTAAAGATTCAAATGCAAATATTTTGTTCTTATAGGTTATTTTAGTTGCATGTTCCGGATTTTTGTTTTACAAACATTGTACTTTGAAGTTATGATTTCGAACTTAATATGTGACTAATGGTTTCGTCTTTGTATTGACAGACGCTTGTACATGGGGCAATTACGATGATTGTCCGTCGTGGCCTGGCTGTTCTAAGAGCTGCGGCGGTGGCTCCAGGTGCAGGACATGCGAATCGTGCTTCTGGAAAATTGACAAAACTTTCTGTGAAACGTGCAATGACTTTTGTTTTAATGGTGGCTCGCTTCAAAGTGGATCATGTCAATGTCAACCTTGGAGATCGGGGGATTGCTGTGAGCGTGAGTACATAGCTTCGGAATTTATTTAGTTTTCTGAACATAACTGAAACACACATTTAACAAGTGTATTTGGTAGTATAAATAAGACAAAACCAATATATTTTCTTTCTTCGCATTGAGAAAGGATGCTTTAATTTACGTTAATTTGGAAGTTAATGTCAACTGGGGGCGGACCAGGCGGGACAATACTGATCATGCGGTACTGCAACATATCTAGATAATTGAAACAATTACATATATGTCAAGCATCAGTTGACGAAGTGAAAAATAGTCCGACTTAAGTTACCTTCTGTCCTATTCTCTAAGTAGTGACCGTTTCGTAGTGGATGATGTTGTCAATTCAAGCGGGGTCGTTTATTTGATCGTTAATTTATTTCACATATTGATCGGAACAAATTTCAGTTGATGGGCAAAACAGTGCTGCTGATAATGCGTTTTTTTTGCTTTTTAAATTGTAATCATGTGATGTCATAAATCATTAATTTACTTTTCTACTTGGCCTTGTTGAAGAGATCATCCTTAACATTTAATACAACTATTCTGCATATAGCTCCGTGTCATGTAAACATGAACCCGACAAAACCTTTAAGAGAGTAAGTATTGCAAATTTAAATAATCTGAATGAATGCCAAGATATATCAACAATATGAAAACACTATTACCACCCCCGGAAACCCGATATGCTGTGAAAATTTGGACGTGCTAGGACAAGTTGCCGATATTTTGTGCGAAATTTCAGTAGGGTAAGTAAATCCAGTTCTATAATTGTTTAAAGGCATTTTTGAATTAAAATATCTTTTGGTATATGCAAAGGAGGTATTATCATGTATGTTAGAAAAATCCTGGTTATTATTATTCAAGATTTATTGAAATATGGCTATTTGAAGTCGACGATGCAGGAATTTGTCCCCTATTTAGCACTTTATTTACAAATTTCTTTAAAGGTATG
>VMBQ01001345.1:28093-82262 GCA_007657795.1 Dreissena rostriformis
ATATATGAACTTATATCAAACATCATATTTATCAAAATTTACAATTAGTTAGACTTAATCCGATATCTCATATAGAAATTTAAGTTAAATATTCATGTAATTAATAGTTTGCATGATATAAGAAGTTATAAAGGGTAGGTCTTGTTTCACATAAAATCTACGCCTATTTCGTCATATCCCTGTGATTATGCCCAGTAATTCTTTATGCACATAACATTAGTTTGAAAATATTATATAAACCTTTACTTGTATTAAACAGACCGTTATATTGAGTTTTCTCAGCAACGTTTACTAATGTGCTTTTGGTGTAGTCGGTGAATATGCGAAAACCTGTAACTTGCTTTAAATCCTTTGTACTGTGCACTCTATTTCAACTAATTTTTAGACAGCGACAAAGACCGAGAAAATGGAACACGTGTAATAGCGCTAAAACAATCGTCCATGAATGTGTTAAAGAGTGCCTTACTCCGAAATCCGCAAAACGTTCATCACCTGTTATAAACAATTGATATGTTGCAGATATAAACGAATGCCAAATAGGAGCATCGAAATGCGCTCACATGTGCATCAACACTGCTGGAAGCTACCAATGCAGATGTAATCAAGGTTATGTTCTGGAGGCTAATGGATTGACGTGCATAGGTACCCATTGAAAAGTTTGACGTGTATCATGGCTTATTAAAATTATAAAGCCTCTTCAGTCTCTGTCTGACTGTCTGTGTGTCAAAATGGTCAAACGTTTCGTTAATTTAAGATTATCCTTCTCCAAAATAAGCAAGAAGTTGATTGCATGTTAAACACACTTGACGTGTTTCAGATATCAACGAATGCCAAATTGGAACCTCAAAATGCTCGCAGAAGTGCATCAACACTGCTGGAAGCTACCAGTGCGGATGTAATCAAGGTTATGTTCTGGAGGCAAATTGGTTGACGTGCACAGGTACCCGATAATTTAGTTATTTAACATGGCTTACTTTAATAAAAATAATATGTTATGAATCGGTATTCCCTGTTGAAATTGTATGGATTTGTGAATTTGACAATATGTGCGTGTACCCTTTCTTAAAGGTCTAGTTTTTTTTTAATGTGAGGCTTGTTCAGTGTAATTATGTATACTGGTCCATAGATCATTCAATAAAACCAACAAAATATTTTAAACCATTTAAGTAAATATAACATCACGTGACAAAATGACGATGGATTTTTTTTATTAAAGGACAACAATTCAGTACCTTCATGGAATATTGTCATTTTAATTTATTATGTGCTGATAAAACAGAATATTTTACAAAAAAGTCTTCTGAAAATGATCCACACTTATTTTAAATATCAGACGAGTAAATACAATGTCAATCGACGAAAAAAACAAAAAAACGAAAAGGAAAATGAAATACGGATTCTTGTCCGGATGAGTTAATGTCAGATACGCCCTTAAGACGTTTAAAAGTATCTTCATTCTTTCACGAGAGTTATTTTGAAAGTTACACAAATTAATATTTTTATGAAATGAAAATAGGTATTTTTTCTTACGACTGTGTTCATGGATGTTTGTTCCGCATGCAAATCTCACATTTTCATAGCCTGCATGTTGAAAGGCAAGTCATTTTAGGTTTTCAATCATATTGGTTTACGAGCATTTGAAAACAAACTAAGCGCAAATTTCACAGTCACTGAAATGTGTGAGCCAGGGTCATAATCATTTTGATTGGTGTATAGTTATTTCAGAAAGCATTACTCGTTATAAAAGCATACCTTTTTTCAGATATTAATGAATGTGCAAACGTTCTAAATGGTGGATGTGATGACCTGTGTATCAACACTGTCGGGTCGTTTAAATGCGCATGTACCGGAAACAGCACCATAGAATCCGATGGCTTTACGTGTTCAGGTATGTACCATATTTTTTTTTTTAAATCATCACCATTGTATGTAACGGGGTTTATGAGTGAATTAAATTCAAATAAATTGTATATAATATATAAAATGAAACCAGTAGAGATCATCAATTAAATACACTGTGCATAAAAGTTCTAGAAATACTATTTTAAACAAATTTCTATTGCATTTTGTTACATTATGTATATGGCGTTACTGGTCATATCAAGTTAGAATAAATGGTTATGTAAATATATAGGGGTCATTTCAGGTGAGAATTTGGAGCCATCAAATTTCTTTTCAACATACGGACTCATTCACCAATTGTTACCAAAAGGATGCCATTATATACTTATGTCCAAATGTGATGCAAACACCGAGAATATAATTCTGTCATCGACATCAGACTGGTACAAACTTCAGACCAACAACGATGTGGTGTACACATTTGGAATTACCTTCATAGAAATCAAGACCATTGTTCTACCGTTATCCATTTCCGGTGTACAGGTAAATCTAAAATCTAAGCGGATTTTGTCAGGATCCCTGCAATACTCAACAGCTGATGGAATAAAGACTGGCGATGAAAGAACAAAGGATTGTTGGACATTTGATATCACCCCAAAAGACATTCATGATATCTTACAGTCCTTTGCGTTCACAAGAACGTTCTTCAATAATATTCAGGACATACTACCCTCGTGGCTGCGGTTTAGCCAGGCGGGGGACGTGGTTCTCAGAGTAAATGAACTGCAAACCGAAATACGAACTGGCGCCGAAATCAACGCCGGAGTATGCAAAGGTGCACCGTTGGATCCCAGCCGATTGTATAATGTGTTTACGCTTGGGCATGGATTTTCTATCAACATATATGGTCAAAACTTTACCATTCCCCGCCCTTTCTCGAACAAGATGTACTGCATAATAACAGATATATGCGAAGACCTGGGGAATACAATATTTATCATGTTACCTGAAGGTTCAAGAGAAGTACTTGATGAACTCAGCATGTTTAAGTCCTTGAAAGAAAACATGGGAGTTGTTATTCGTCCCATTGGAATAGGTTTATCGTTAGATCAAAGTATTAAAAACAATTGGAAAACAGAAATCAACTTTTGGCGAGGTGGTGACGAACTATTTGCATATCCGTAAGTACTTTTTCGAATATCTTTTCTGTTTCATTACCTGGCCAATGATTATTTTCAGAAAATTATGTTTTAATCTGCTGTTATTGTATATACAACTAAATTATAAAAAAAGTAAAATTGCTTGTGAATATCTGTATACCAGCATTAAGCAGTCCGCCAATATCTGGATCGAAGGCGAGGCATCATTGGCCTATGGATTTCTACAAGCAGAAGGCAGAGCTGAGGCACACGTTGCTGTGCCAAATTTCAAAATGGTGAGATGCTCTTACATTCAAGTATTGCTTTAAATAAACATCATTAGACATGGTATCTCAAGCAATTACTACAATATTTCAAATACGATAAAGTTTTGTTCCACGTTTATTTAAATTATACAATTCTAAGTATGATTGTAACAAAACATGTGGCATTGTGTTTTAATTTCTGTAGAGGTATTGTTTATTTTCATCAGTTCTATTTGTTGGTGATTGTAGATTCTACCGAGTATTTTTGCGGGCGAGTGGCGTTTAGGAGTTCATTTGACTGCAACGGCTTCACTGCATTTTAACTTTGATTTCTTTGGGGATAAAATTAACATCAATCTTTTTCCATCAAACGGCGATGTCATTCTGTACGGATCTTTGGGAGGTATGCCGATACCGTCTTATCTATATTCTAAAACAAAAATTGTTTTCGTACAATACTTATGTTTCATATCGAGTACACTTTATCATACCAGATAAGCTCGTTGTTCCAGATATATACGGCGTGTGTTGAAGCCCCTGTGTTATGAAATCTGGATTATGTATCAGCTGTTTACATATAAAAAGAAAAATAAACGTCTACAATAACCTTCTGCAACATACATAACCAACAACTAAAGACATTTTAATAATTTAATTTAATATGTATAGAAACGTATCTCTAGTTGATAGACTCAAATTAAACACAGGTATTGATATGGTATATATATAAGTATAAAGATTTTGTTAAAGTCAACTTTGACATTTATGAAACAAACGTTCTTGAGCTTTAATATATATGACTATTCATGTTATATTTATGACTATCCATGTGTTATGCCTGATATGATAGATACGGATGTTCTGGTTATTTTAGCAAATGCCAAAAAGTGTCATTGTGTCCATTTTTCCGTATATTTTAGGAAAAGACAATCGCACATGGTGCGGACCCACGGCAAATCCACCAGGACTGTTTCTTAATGCTATGATAAGTATTAATGCATTTCGGGATATACCACTATTAAACTTCATAGAGATTGACCTGACAGTGAGGGCACACGCCTTTGTTTTAAGCAATCCAACGATACGCATAACCACTTTCGACACGGCCAGTATAGCTGACGATCTGATACACGTTATCAACATCACAGAAATACTTGTGAAAAATTTGAAGAATGCTGCAGTGATCTATGCATCGAGGCTAAAAGAAGGGTCGGTTGTTTACTTGAACAAACTCATTCAAACGGCTGATGAAATGTTGGTTGCTGTAACTGATCTTCAAAACGATGTTAAACAACGTAATATGGATGAAAGCCTTCTTTCTTATGTAGCAAACGAACTGGGTCAGATATGGCATTCAGAAAGTAAAACTCTTGAACATGACGCGCGTGTGTTTCTTGCATCTATTGTTAACAACAGTTTAACATTAAAGCAAACAGTCTCCGAAATATGTTTAAATGCAATTAACGATATCAAGTCGAAATTTGGAAAGGTTATTGACAGACTGCTGAAACCACTTGGTGAGGTGTCCACAGGAAATGAAGGCTTTGGGATAAAAGTTTATGGAGATCTTACTCTGTTTGGACTTGAGTTCCCAACACTGGACATTGAGTTCGTGTATTCAACAGGCACACAATTGTCACACTGTGATCGGTACGAGTTTGCTCAGAATTTCTTGAAAACTGAAAAGGCCATTCGAATATTTGCCACTTTAAAACGCGTCGTACCGATCGGCCGATTTCTTAAAGCGGATGTCGGTCTAGGATATGCGATTAGTCTTAAACATGAAGGGAAGTTTGCGTTAATTGTTCGAGGTGAAGCATCGTTTCTCGGCTGTAGGGCTCGCGTAGACATGTATATTTCGCAAACGGGTTTGCAGTTCTTTTTGGAAGTAAAGATATGGTCTGCATTTAAGGCACAGTTGGACGTTTCGTTCAATACACATCTTGATATGATGAATCACAAGAAACCGGCCTTGCAAAGTATATCCTTATCCGTAAAGGGTCGTTTTATTGCGGATGCGGACGGAGATGGGGATTTCGCAGACAGTTACCTGTCGGCGCTTATTCGGTTTACAAAACATATCGCTGATGAGGCAGATGCTCGTTTAAGTGGACTGCAGGGAGATTTCACGGCGACTCAACGTGATTTGACTGCTGCACAAAACTGGCTTAAAGATAAAAAAGCAGCTGTCGATTCGGCAAATACTGGCTTTGATAACGCTGTGAGAGCATTAGAGGTTGCTAAATTAAAACTTGAGGAAGCGAAAACACCTTTTAAAAACGCAATTGATGCATTGGAAGATGCGCAACGCAAGGTTGATCGGCTTTGTACAATTAGAGAATGCGACCAAATATGTGTTCCAGGTTTGAAGTGTAGTATATGCTACAAGAAAGTGTGGTTTGTAAGAATACCGTATCCATGCTGTTCATTTACGAGCTGTATGTTTTCCTTTTCTGAACCGATATGTGCATTAGCAAACGTTGGCTGTCGTGTTCTGCGTGGACTCGCCTATGCAGCTCTAGAGGTAGCTCAATTTGCATTGCGTGTACCGATGCTCGTACTTGATGCAGCAAAGGCGGCCGTGTCTGTTGCACAGGTTATTATAGATAAATCTCGCGTGGTTTTGGAAATTGCCAAGGTTGCTCTGGATATGGCAAGTATTGCTTTAGAAGGCGTCAAACTGGTTTTTGAGGCCGCAAAGTTAGCTCTTGAAGCGGTAAAAGCAGTTGTTAAACTCGGATTTATGGCACTGAATTTCGTATTGAAATACGGTTTACAATCGTTGATCGACGTAAGAAATTGCCGCTTTGAAATTGAGCTTTCAACAACCGATTTGCCAATATTTGATGTCCAGTGCGAAGTGAATGCCTTCCAGACGGGTTTCGTACCCGTTGGTATAAAAATTAATTTCAATGATCCCATACAAAGTATCTGGAATGCTGCCAAAGGAACGACTGAGATGATACTCAAAAAGATCGGCAACGTTTTTTCTGGCAGAAAAAGACGTGAAATACGAGATAAAACATTAGCCGGTCTGTACATTTCGATGCGATTTGCACGCAATGCAGATGTAGATGATACTCATTTTGAAATGTTTGCAAATAAAACGTTAAATGACACTTTTAATACGTATGCAAACTCAAATATTAGCCAGTCGGACGAGTATACGTTTAGGAAACAAATATTCAATGACAAATGCCTGCTATTCACACGTATTCGTGTGTTTTTCTACGACGCGACAAGCACATTGTCGGAGATGGTGCATGAAACTGCAGCTTCGTTGAAGAATATGACCTCTCTGAAAGATTCCATGCAGTCAATTAATGCTCATGATATGTCGAGTAAGTTATCCTATGAAACTATTGGAGTGGATCCAATAGTTGCCTATGATGAATTCAACATAAGTATTTCTGAATTGGAGAACACAATTGATGGTGCAAGAGAAAATATTTTAACAGATCCGCTTCTGGTCAACATAGCCTCATTTGCCGATGATGCGAGTACGTTTTTGGAAACTGAAGTAGAGGGTGCAAACAAAATAATGATCGTAAACCAATGGATTTCTGCAATGAATAATGTCACTGTCGAGTATTTTGATAACGACACGTGCGTTTCCTTTCTGGATTGCGCTCACTACGCCATCGCCGCCTTGTACGAACAGTTTTTTGTTGTCAATGTAACAAACCAGACAGAAACCCTTGGCAGTGTATCTCAATTTGAAGATACGTTTCTACGTTTAGTAGGCAACGGTTCCCATACAATTGAAGACGTGGATTTGATGGCGATGGATTTATTAGTGACTTTACATCAAATGAAAGAACACTACATATTTTGTTCAAAAGCTCCGGAAATGCTTGCACCTCTTCAAAACCTTACTGTGAAGACTGGGTCCAATTTTTCACTTGTCTGCAACGCAACGGGTGACCCAACACCAAACTTTTGGTGGTACAAAGATGGGAAACTAATTCCCGGTGAAAACAAAATGTTTTTACATATTGCTAACGCAGGGGGAAACGATTCCGCTGTGTACCACTGCAAGGCTGGGAATTTGGTTGCAAATTACTCCTTTGAGGAAGCATTCGTGAGCGTATTGGGTAAGTAATACCATTACGTTCGGTTTGTTTTGTCGCAGGAAGTAATACTAAATATAATTATTATTTAAAATGTTAAAGCTTGCATGTTCCCTAAAGATTTATAAAGGGTGCATTAAAATGTTAAGTTTTGTTTCATGACGAATACTGTTTTCAACATCATTGAATTTCTGTTTAAAAATTATCGGCCGACAACGGAAAAATCGCTCGATTCTTTTATTATAATATATTGTACATATACGTTTGAAATTGAGTATTAACCATTCCTACAATACTAGTTTTATAAATAATGCGTATAAATGCCAGACAGTTTCAACACTAAGTGTTATGCGACATGTTATGTGTTTACTTGTGCATATTTGCAGATAATAGCGACGTGGTTAATATTGCAGAAGACATCGGTAATATTTGTCGTTTTGTAGTTCTTATCATCTGATTTATTTTTATTTGATAAAGCAACACATGTTCTTCTTATTAAAACACCGTTTAGATTTGATCAGCATTATCAATGAAGCAAGCGATATGCGATTAAACATATAACTGTAAGTGAATGCAAGAGAAAACGACTGGTTTATTTATTGATTATCATTTGTTAATATGTGTAAACCGATAGTGTGTGTTATTTAGGTGATCAAAAAGGCGTGGACCTTAAAATAGTAATATTGATACCGGTATGTCTGCTGCTGACTTGTGCAATCGCTGTCGTGGGCGTTTTGGTTTGGAGATATCGTACCAGGTATGTTTTGATATGAATGCCGAGGTGTGCATGAAAATTTCAAACAGTATTTATGTTAGCTAAGTGTGTTATAATGTACTGCTGTGCTGAACAGATTGGATTCGTGTACAAAGTCTTTAAACATTGTATACAGTAGAACATATATAACTCCACATTCACTAAAAAAAATCTCGGATATTATATTGAGCACAAATAAAACGTTTTTGAATCCTTCTGAATAAAATCGTTCAAAAACTAAAAGACCTTAATTATAGTCAAAGAAATCCTATGTTAACAGTTCAATAAGATCGACGTTGCGTAGTGGATATGGTGTCCGCCTACCGATCGGGAGGTCATGGGTTCGAACCCCACTGGGATCCTTTGATCTCCCCAAAGACAACAAGTACTGGTTATAGTCCCAGGAAACGGACTCGAGAGCGTTTATATAAGCCCACGGCTTTCGATGCAGTCGAGCTAAAATAAATAGGTTTAAACTAAAACTAATCCTATATTGTTCTAAGTGTAAATTAATATGGCTCTTTTGTTCTTTGCATCGGTAAATATAGCATGATTGACTGCCAATGTATATTTCTTAAGGAACGGTTCTTAAATTTTAAAACAAAACGTTTCCAACACACTCTGAGAAAGTTTTGTCTACATATTCCATGATTCTAGAAGGATGGCCAGAACGAAAGGACCAGAAACGGGATTTGATAACAACACATACGGTACAACCGGGCGTGTACAAACCGCAATTCGACTCCAAGACAGGATAGGGCCAAAAAACAACCGTCAACTAAGCTATGGCGAATCATGTGAATAGAATGATTGTTTTGATTTGAAAGAAACATTACGGTGTTTACAAACTAATTTAAATATCGGGTCGTTACAAGTCCGTATTTGGAAATATATTGAAGTGTATACTGAGTATTTAAATCCGGAGATTAACAAAACATTTGTTAAAGAGAAGGTTAACCACATGACCAGCCGTAAAAACGTAAGCATTATTATATAAGCATTTACACGAGTTCATATCCATCAACTGTTTCTAAGAAAACAAATTATTCTCACAATTGTGATGTTGTAAAATTAAAACCATATTTGAATCCGGCATCTCTTATTTCTAGCTCATCAGAATTCAACACAATTTGTAACGGACAAATTCATCATTGATATGCTGTTTATATTGGACTAAGTCTTTATTATTTAGTCCGACCACAGATTAGGAAATAGGGGCCTCGTGTCCTGTGTTATATTTTAATATTATTCGTCCCGGAGAATCGTTAACTGTAAATTGCTTTTTGTTCTGTTTTATTTACTTGTTCCTGTAGTGATTTATTTTCATATGTTGTGCTGTCTTCTATTCTGTGTATTTTGTCTTTTATGTTGTTATTTTCGAAGTCTTGTGGATCAATTTAAGCTTGCATTTCATTTAATTTTGAACTAACTAAGTGTTCTATCTTATTATTTATGATTGTTCATTTTTGGCCATTAATTATGTAACTGTGTTCGTTATTAATTGTTTTACATCTTCTTTGTTTCACATGTTCTTGATATCATTCCTCAGACTGGAAATTCCGTCAGTCATGGCTTGTAGCTGTGTTTGGATTGCATAAAGTTCATCCATACCTGTATTAATAGTTACACTGTCAGGGCGGGATTTCTTCACAGCCTGTTTAGTTTGAGGTTTTATCCTCGAGAAATTCAGTTTTGGCTGTCCTTTTTATTGTATTTTCGTTCATTGTTTAAGCGACACCAATTGAAAGGCAAGATAAAAAAAAAAGAGTTGTACCGTTAGTTTGTATTGTTTTGATAATCCAGTTTTTACTTTGCCTCGGCTTATAATCCCGGTAAATACAGGTATACACAGGGGTTTTCTCAAAATATTCAGCAGTCACTCATCTATTGTAGGCAAGTTTAAAAATGAAAACCTTCAATTCATTCTGTTCACTCATTATATTCCCAAGGTTTTAATTTGTCACTTGATGCACAACACATTCATACACATGTTGTACTAATTTTGTTTATAACTTAGTCACTACAATCATGTATTTTAATGTATTTTTTGCATAGCAATTTATCCATACATCTCACTGTGATGGCATCGACCCACGGACAATCCTGTGTTAAGATAATATATACTAAGAAAATGAATGCATCTAATCAGCATATTAATCGACCTATTTAACAAAATAATATAAGATTTTCTGTAATGTTCGGTCGAAGAGTATCACAGATGAGAGTCATTGTTTGTTTCTGATTGTGTTTAATTTAGCATGAATGGTTTTGGTATTTGCATGTTGTTAAGATATTGTGGAGATATATGCGTGTTTATATTAATACTTTATCACATAGTTTCGTATTTTTATCAAGCTTACCAACTCGTCAAAAGGGCTGGTACTTTCTTGGTATGTTAGGTCGAATGCATTTCGCGTCAGAAGTAAAATGTTGTATTGTTGTGTAAAATGTAAAAATACATGTTAATGCATGAATGAAATCCTAAACGAGCGATGTTTTACTCACACAATGTCTATACGCCAGTTTAAAAAAAACGGGAATAATTATGGGAACACAGGTAACGGACAGAGCGTAGCGCTACGGGCGTGCGTACCTTTGGCATCCAGGAAAACTACATCCGCTAAATATTTCAAAAAGTTCAAATCGATTCATCCGGAAACTTCGATATAATATTAACATTATATATCTGGCAAGTTCCATAACCAACCAGATCGCATGAAGAACTTCAGAAGTATGGTCCTTGAACAGCCATTTGGCATGAACTATTAACAAGTAGCCTAATAATATCGCCTGCTATCTAATGGTTTTCGCTCAATAGCTTTGATTTGCAATCTTAATGAAACCTTAAATATAAAGGCTTGAGTAGAGATCTAGTTTGATGTTTCGATGTTGGTATTACTTTCAAAGAATATGTTTAAGGAGCTTACCTGCAGAACTAGCGGGATTTATACGTGGCTGATAAGGTCCAGGTCACTGTTACTTAAATCGAAAAACTGTTTCTGCTCAATATTTAGCTTGAGTTTTGATGGAGGTATTACACTGATATTTTGTGCGTAGATCGTTACATGTACATCTATATTGGCATTGAATATGTGTCCAGACGTAAAAGGTAAATGTCACTTTTGCTAAAAATTAGTAAACTTTGTAATTTGTTGGAGGTATTGCTCTGACATTGTGTGTGTTGTAGCTAACCTCAAGACCTAACCTTCAGAAGTTCAGTTTGAAATTTTATTGTTTTTATATTAGATTCATATATGTACCGGTAACGTTGAAGATCTTGGTTAATGCAAATGCCATGTTTTTGTGTTTCCATTATTTTGTGTGCAATCATTTTGACAACACATTAATTAATCCTTCACATATCAACGTGACCAAGAGAGTTTTTGTGACAAGTTGGTACTTTTGTTTTGTTATGTGTTTCAAACCTTAAAGATGTCTAACATGTGTCTGACTTGTGTTATATTGGTATATTCGTTCAAAATGTATTATGCACAGTACTACCATTTTTATACATACCGTATCATTTAATTCTTTGCACTTTGTGTGAAACATGTAAAAACATGTAAAATGTTTTTATTCCATATCTCAATGTTTTATTAAAATGGTGACGGTTGTTGTTTGTATTTTTGGTATTACCGACGAAGGAAGTTTAACATTAAAACCCCCTCTATTTGAACATTTGAACTGACAGTTTGACGTTGACACTGAACAAAACACGCATTCGTGTATTGGTTAACATTTGTGCCTTTTTAAAAATTCTTTTAATTCAAAACTATAATCCGTACAAACCCTATTTTGATTTTTGACCTTAAAGTTTGACCATGACATAGAAGGTAGCATCATGGTTCTTTCGCGGTGAACAGCGTCTGATTGAGATGAATATTTGTGCCAAATTATTTCAAAATCGTTCAATGCATTGTGAAAAAACACTCCGAAAAAGTATCGGGATAGACAGACCGACCGACAGACAGACTACATTAATATTTGGTTACTTTGGTTACTTGCTTGTCATTTTAATCTTGCTGAACACATTGAACAAGGACATGTAATTTGGTACAATGAAACAAGAAATTTTCGACGTTAACCAATTGCAAACAGTTTCAGGATTGCGTTTTTCCGGACAACATTTATTGTACATTATATTTAAACCCTTGTTAACAAAGGTCAGGGTTCCTCAATTAAAGGTAACTACTATGAGTATTTGTGTAAATGTATATCCATATACTTGATTTGGTATATATTTAGTTTGCGAACAACTAATGTTACTCAAATAGAAGTAGCTTTTAACTATTCGGTTAACTTAGTTCCCAACCCAAATCGAGGGGTGAATTTAAACTGTTGTTTCTGCTCAACATTTCGTTCAATAGTACAATGGTTTCCCACTAAACCCGTATCCGCACAAAAAAAGAAGTGTCGTTTGAAGTGAGAAGAATCTATACGTTTTTTTTTGTTGTTGCTGAATAAGGTTAAGGCGAATGTATTTGTAACGAGTCTAGTGCCCTACGATACCAAAACACTAAACAAAAACAGCAACAAATCATTCGTGAAGTCAAGGTCCATTGGGTCTAATAATTCATTCGTTTGCAGCGCCACGGGCGATCCAACACCAAACATTTTGCGACTACAAAACGTTCTTGAAATTATAATGCGTTTCCTATATTCCTAACACACGGATATAGCCTCCAGTCGCTTAAAGTTGGCTTCTATTCTGTAGTGTACTGTAGATGACATATTCACGCAGCAGTGTGTTAGAAAATGTAGAGAGGAGGTATCAGAGAAAGGTTAAGCTAGGCTGTATGTGCATGAAGAAGAAAACGAGAAGAAAAATCGTCATCATCATCATCATCATCATCATCATCATCATCATCATCATCATCATCATCATCATCATCATCATCACCATCATCATCACCATTATCATCATCATCATCATGTAGGAATGGACGAATAACAACCACAGCAATGTCCATCCATTCTTTCTCAGTGGAAGTTTTCTGTGCGACTTCCTGATGATGATGACGATGATGTGATGAGAAGGAGGAGGAGGAGTCCATTCCTACATTTCCTTCATGATGATGATGTTGATGATGATGAGGGGGAGGAGGAGAAGAAGGAGGAGGAGGATGAGGAGGTAGTTCTAATGACGATGATGAAGTCTCTTCTCAGAAAAGACAGAAATAAATTGCATGTTCTTGGTAGAAAATCGAGCGCTGATACAACGGCCGTGTGTGATAAAACATCAGTGTTTGTTAGCCTGCAGCATATAGTAAGGCATAGTATTTTAGACGAATACCAATATGGCTGCGCCCATGGCGTTGTCCCGTTTAAGGAATATTTTAGCATGTAAATCTTCTGTGCAGCTTTGCACGAACCAAATACATACAGGAAGGCACCTGTTTAAGCTGAAAAAATGGACGAAGAAAGGTATACTACTGTCTTTATCTTATGATGAACTTTTTCCTACTTTGGGTTGAAACTACTGTCTTTTTACTGTTAAATGGGATAAAAAAAGACTGTAATTTTCTTCATAGATCAATGTTTCTGGTTAATTTACATTTCATAAGACAATTTACCAGTGGCATTTCCCTGTTTTTCTTCCCCTTAAACATGAAACATGTCAACTAGTGCTTCCATGTCCTCCTCTGTCAATAACTGGTCTGGCCCTAGCTGAAATAATTCGCGTTCTGATAAATCTGTACGCTGAAACTCCGGTCTGTAAAAACCATAACGAAAAATAAATACAATTCTATTATAGGAATTACACAATACAGTATTTACAAGTGTATATATCTGAACTCTACCTGTTGTTTGAAAAATATGAACTTAGATCACACAAATTACCTGTATTTCATTTGAAATCATAGACATGGAACGATCATTTTCTTCAAGGCCGCCATTTTGGCATTGTTGTTGTTGTTGTTGATCTGTACCATAGCTATTTCGTACCTATTATTTTTGGGGTATCAACTACTAATATGATTATAGGTGCTACCTAATTTACGGGCAAAAGCTAATAAGATGTCTGTTGTAGATAACATAAGTTGTACATGTCTGCACATAATCATTATTGTGGAACAAAACCTTTAAATCATTGACATAAAATATGTAACTGAACAAACCAATAAAATGTCTAATTTGTTTTTAGACAAATAAACAAAAAACAAGATATGTGTTTCAAACTTTGTCAGAATCACAATTCCCCCTATTGCGGGGCTTTGAAATAAAATTTCTATTTATCATTTGGCAGGTTTAGAAATTATCTCCCTTTTAAGCTTATTACTTCCCTTGGATTGTGTTTTTTTACCTTGAAGGATGACCTTGACCTTTCACCACTCAAAATGTGCAGCTCCATGAGCTCGCACATGCATGCCAAGTATCAAGATGCTGTCATCAATAATGCAAAAGTTATGACAATACTTAAACCTACCGGTAGGTTAAAGGGACTGTCCACTAGATTTTGGCATGTATTGAAGCATGTCATTAAATGCTCTATATTGATAAATTCAAACATTTGACCACCTAAAAATCTGCAGTTAAAAAACAAGAATACAATTTAAAAAGGGAAAAAAAAGTAAACCTCATCAGGGCTCGAACCAGTGACCATCGGGGTCCTGGAGTAAAAACCAATTAGACCGCTCGGCCATCCTGACAAGTATGTACGATAGCCGTATTTTATACCATATATAAGCAATCCTCGTAGTTTTACAAAATATAGCGACAATAACAGAACTTTCCAAATTATTCAATCGTTTCGCGTCGAACGACGCTTTATGATTTTGAGGTTTTCAAATCGTCAAAAGATGCATATAATGGATATTTAAGAGCATTGTAAATGGTCAGTATTACTATTTCCTCAAAAATATCATAACAAACGCGAAAATTTGCGAATATGAAACAACTTTTTTTAATTTNATAAAATGTGAAAGTCTCAGAATATTGTTATAGTCAAGAACGGATGTCAGTACTGCGCAAAATTCTTTGCTATTGACAATTAATTATTAACGCAAGAAAAATATGTCGTTGTTGAATTACATTATTAAGGGACAAATACGGACAATAAATATTTAAGTATATCTCTTACCTCACACAGGATACAGCTATCCGTACATATGAACGAACACACGTTACACTTGTCAATTGCCATTGTAAGTCACTCACACGTTATCACAATGAATTTGAACAGTATTAAGAAGGATTCAAGACTGAGCTTCCAACTTTTTATACCCAAATAAGTCGTTCTGATTTGAGTAATTCTTTTATGATTGCTTTAATCAATCTTCACGAAAAACAACAATGTTTGTTGAAACAATTAAAATTACGATTATGGAATTGTGATAACAACAAACAAATTATACCAATCGTGTTCTTTAGTTTTTCTCTAATTACAATCCATTAATGATCACAGTTTGATATTTATAGAAAATGCAACACAAAAGAACACACGAACCGCTACTTTAATCAAACATTGCCGACTTTGCAAACTAATATATTAAAGCGATCAATTATGACACCCATTTGGTATGCTGTTTGTGGTTTCTTGAAATAGTAAATTTCATTACAAATGAATAAAATAGTATTGGTTTTGTATTATCGATATCTATTTCTTGCTAACATGTTGAATACATACTGTTTTCGTAATTTTGTTTACTGTTTTCGGGCGTACATTTTACTGTTTTCGTATATTAAAAAAATGAATGTGGATTTTTTTTCTATTTATATAAATTTGATTAAAAAGTTTTAACACATATGTTGAAATATCTTTAAACTTCTATTCTGTTTTAAACCATGCATAGGAAAAAGCGATGTTTTCGTCTTAATATTCACTGTTTTCATATAATAAAACACTGTTTTCGGTACATGTTACTGTTTTCGCGAAAACAGTACTGTTTTCGGTATCTAGTCATACCGTATTCCCCCGTTGACTGGTTCTCTTTATTAAAGTCAGGTTAACAGATAATTTTACAACTTATAAAAAACCGTCAATGCCACCGACTTCTGACGTCATATCTTGACTGCTGGGAAGGTTACGTGGCATTCGCTGAAAACTTTTGCAGTAAACTTCTCTCAATTCTAAAGGAAATTAAGGAAAGAATAATAAAATAGGTAATATATTAATTGAAATAACAGTGTACTATTACTAGTTCCATTCATTAATTCGCATAATCAGCGCTTTATGCAAAGAAGTACATGTGTTTTTGAGGGAAATCCCTTAGTTGTCAAACCATGTCAACATTGACACTGTATTCACCGTACACGCGTTTGTTGAACTGTCAGTATCGGGTGTGTTGGCAAAGTTGGTTTCAATGACATGGTCCATATAAACTTAATTCATATAAATAATCAGTAGTGAACACATACATACATAAGTTTGCTTAATATATCAGAAGATAATAAATAAACAACAATATGAAAATAGAAACACGTCGTGCATCAATGAAGTAAACAAATAATATTTTATTTTGATAAATGCAAAGTTTTCTGTGTGTTTTTATCATACTTGATGGATAAAAATTATGGGTTTGTATCTTTCAGTGCCGCCGCAATGGCTACATACCAAGAATTTATCCAACAGAATGAGGACCGGGATGGGGTGCGTTTCAGCTGGAATGTGTGGCCATCAAGTCGTCTGGAGGCCACACGCATGGTAGTACCGCTAGGATGTTTGTACACACCAGTCAAGGAGCGACAGGACCTTCCCCCCATCCAGTATGAGCCAGTCCTGTGTACAAGGCCAACATGTCGCGCCATATTGAACCCGTACTGCCAGGTGGACTACAGAGCGAAGATTTGGGCCTGCAATTTCTGCTTTCAGAGGAATCCGGTATGTTGTATAGATCAGCTTTTTTTTGGACAGAGTAGGGTATTTATATAACTTTTACAGGACAAGCATATTTTTATTGTCCTGTATGGGAAACTGGTGTTTGGTGCTTATCATGATGGTAATAACTCATATAAGGCATTAACTTTCACTCTTTCAGATTCAGTTTTCTTGTCGGACAAGTGATCTAAGAGTTCACTAAGTCTTGTCATGACCTAAATGTTGCTCGTCCTGACATCAAATTTATTATAAATAAAGTTTAAAGTTTTCAACAGAAACTAAATCATTTATTTATAATGATCGATATGGGTGTCTGATACCACTCTCCTGCTTGAATTGGCTACTAAAGATTGATACAAAAATTACTTGCCGCATAGGGTGACCCCATATTCAGATCATTCAGCACCTTAATTTTTAGCTTGGCTGTTTTCGAAGAAAACCCGAGGTATTGTCATAGCCAGCTCGTCCGCAGTCTGCGTGGTCCAGGCATCCAAAAACATTAACATTGGCCATAACTTTTGCAATATTGAAGATAGCAACTTGATATTTGGCATGCATGTATATCTCATGGAGCTGCACATTTTGAGTGGTGAAAGGTCAAGGTCATCCTTCAAGGTCAAAGGTCAATTTTTATTCAAAACTGCACCCACAGCCGAGCGTTGGCTCACACTCTGCTGTGCTCGTGTTTTAACAGGGACATGATTAGACGCAGTGTAGATGCTTGATATTACTGTTAAGTGTTATAACAGTTATCATTTAATTTGTGTGCATGTGGGGAAATATTTGCCTGACAAGCTTTCTGTTGTTGGTTGTTTAGTTTCCACCCCAGTATGCAGCTATTACAGAGCAACACCAACCAGCAGAGATTATTCCCCAGTTTTCCACGATAGAATACACCATCACAGTAAGTCCAGTTCTCAACATGAGTCTGCTAGTAGTTTATACAGTTTTCTGTGGAAATTCAGTCAAAATTCTTTGTGCTTTTAAATAAATTGAAAATGGTTATAAATGTGTACTTGACATAAAAAAAACGGCTGTTAAGTTGTATGAAATTCTACTTAATATGCAATTTTGAAAATATTAATTGAATATGCTGGATTTGAATTCAGGTAATTCTTTCACATGTATACCATTTCTACTTGACATTTTAGTGTTTGTTTTATGGGTGCTCCATTACTGTTTGCATTCCTAAAATGATTTGAAGTTTTTATTAATAAGAATACACAAATCTTAATTTCAGCGTGCTACGTGTTCTCCACCTGTGTACCTGATAGTTCTGGACACGTGTATGGATGACGATGACTTGCAGGCGGTTAAGGTTCGTGAACATACTATTCATGTATGGTATTAATGTACTGATTCAGATAAAATAGCAGCTAACTTTACTCCAGCCTGCCAGCTCAGTTGGTTTATTGGATAGTGGTATAAGGTTTCTTGATCCTCTCTCCAAACAGAGCACATTTGTTTAGGGCATGGTCATGAAATAAAGCTATTTTCTCCCTAGTGTTGATTTAATCAGGGAAGTTTACTGACATTTGAATAATATGTGCAATTGGATGGACAAAGCTTGCTCATGGAAAGCGTGTGGGCTAACAACTGCGATAATGAAATTGCATTAGTTTTAAACACGGTGAAAAAACAACAATTCAACAAACATGCAGTGACCATAATACATGGGTTTCACAATCCTGCTGCCTTTTATGTGTAAGTAAACTCGCGAATTAATCTTAATATCTCATAATTTTAAACATACTTTTCTGTTGCCTGTCCATATTAACAGAGATTCTGAGCAAGTCTGGTCTAAAATTTACCAGTTATGAGTTAAGTGTTGGTGCTTATTTTCATCGCTGAAAAACAGATAAAATGCTAGTGACTTTCCCTTTCATAATTTATTCATTTATTTTCTAGTCTATTATAACTTTCCAGGAGTCCCTTCAGATGTCTCTCAGCCTGCTACCACCAAATGCCTTGATTGGTCTTATCACCTTTGGCAAGATGGTACAGCTACATGAGCTCGGCTGCGAGGGCTGTTCCAAGAGTTATGTGTTCCGCGGAACCAAAGACCTCACTGCTAAGCAGATACAAGTGGGTTGACTGAACTACATTTTGGAACCGTCCTTCTTAAGAAGTTCTTTGAAGACATTTTTTATGCCCCCGGTAGGGTGGCATATAGCCGTTGAACTGTCAGTCCGTCTGTCAGTCTGTGTTTCCGTCTAAAAACTTTAACATTGGCCATAACTTTTGCAATATTGAAGATAGCAACTTGATATTTGCCATGGATGTGTATCTCATGGAGCTGCACCTTTTGAGTGGTGAATGGTCAAGGTCATCCTTCAAGGTCAAAGGTCAAAAAACAAAATCCAGGGGAAGTAATAAGCTTTAAAGGGAGATAATTTCTATACCTGCCAAATGATAAATAGAAATCTTATTTCAAAGCGGCGCAGTAGGGGGCATTGTGTTTCTGACAAACACATCTCTTGTTTAAGCAATAATTTTTCAATAATAAATAATTGAGTATGATTTAAATAAAACTATGAATAAACACAAACAGAAAGTAGATGACTTTCTCTGTTTAGTTTCTAACAAATTTGATCTTGCTTTTGCATAAACTTAGTTAACTGTACAATAGAACAAAATGCATCAGAGAGGGCTCTAAATGTTCATTAGCCAAGTTTGCTTATCTGCATAATTCTTCACTGCTGTCTGTTTTATGGGGATTTTGTGAAGAAAAAGGTAGTCCTTGGCTTATTTAATGAATAATGAATGGCAGAGTAATGTCTGGGCATTTTGTGTGGAACCTATATGAAAGAAGACATGTTGCATGTTCTGTCTGTTTGTTCCTTAGAATAAAAACTATGCTATTTTGTGTTAATCTTTGAAACTTTGTTGCCCAGGATATGCTTGGCATAGGCAGGGGAGGGGCTGCAGCTGCCCAGCCAGGCGCTAGGGGTACACCACAGCAACAACAACAACTACCCTCAAACAGGTACTGATTGTGATTCTGTGTTAAACTTTAGTAATTCTTACCCAAAAATCTTGCAAATCGTTTTAACCACATGATTTTTGTTCTGCCGGTGTTATCTACTGCAGGTGTTTACAATAAAAGTAAAAAAAAACAAAAAAAAAAACATTCCAGTGTTTATTGATATGTCTTGCTTTTCTTTTATAACAAAATGCTGTGGTAGTTTAATGTTCAATATTTTCAATCACATGTATAAGAACCTGTTTACAGCTTCTGTTTTTTAAAGAAAAAGTCAGTACAAGTATTTACAACAAAAATACTATGTCAGAAAAATGTACAACAACCACAAATATAGTAGTTAAAAAAAAGTCAAATTTCAACATACTTCCATTGGACTAATGAGGCTTCGAACTAACAGGCACATATTGAAGGCTATGTTAGTAAAACACATTTATTTAAAATTATTAATAAACAGCAATATAAATACTTTTATATTTCATTAATTGATTTTTTTATTCTTAAACTAAACAATATTTATAACATTTTGCTATGTTAGAAGTTTTATATGGCTTGTCTAAATATAAATTATACAGACTTTGAGATTTTTTTTTATTTATTTTTTTTTTAAATCTGTGAACAAGCCTTTTTAACAACCCTAAAATGTTCTATCTCTGTCTTCATGTCCTAGGTTTCTGCAGCCGGTGCACAAGTGTGACTTCAGCCTGACAGATCTGCTAGGGGAGCTACAGCGGGACCCCTGGCCCGTCTCCCAGGGCAAGAGGCCCCTACGCTCCACGGGCGTTGCCCTCTCAATAGCCGTTGGGCTGCTAGAGGTAGATATGTCTGAGCTTTTGGTCAACCTTCTGAGAAAATTATATATACCTGTAAATTGGGTATTAAAGTGTCAACATATGAAAAGATCAGAGCTTTTGTTTTGTAATAAAGCTACATGTTAAATTCAGAATCTAGGTATCACTTTATGAACAGAGCTTTTGTTCACCATTTTGTGAAGAAAGACCGTAACTGTAAAATTGGGAATCTAAGTGTAAATTTTATGTACTTTAATTGGGGAACAGTACATAGACTTTGTTTAACATTTTTATTATTTAAATTCCTTACCCTTTTGCATGTTTCAGTGCACATTCCCTAACAAGGATGCACAAATCAATGTCATGCAAACAATTACTTAATATTTTTTAACAATTAATTCTAAGCTATATAATTTAAATTCCCAACCCGCCTTTTTAAACATTCCCAACCCGTCTGTGTTTTCCAGTGCACATTCCCAAACACAGGTGCGCGTATTATGCTGTTCATGGGTGGGGCCTGTACCCAGGGGCCGGGAATGGTGGTGGGGGAGGAGCTGAAGTTCCCCATCCGGTCACACCACGACATTGAGAAGGACAACTGCAAGTACATGAAAAAAGCAATGAAGGTAAGGCTGAATCTTTTGAAAGTTAACCAAAAAAATGTTTGAATTTCAGTAAATGTTAATATTTAAAGAGAAATATAATTTTGCATTATCAGTTTTTGGCTTGTACGTTATAAATATTTGGCTGTCCTAGAAAGATGATATCAACCTGTAAAAAAAATGAATATGAACATAAGAGCCAAAAATGTCATATTTTCTTTTGAGCCCTGAATATGTGATGTTTATCAAGAATAATGTATGACAAGAAGCATTTAAAAACATTCTAAATAAATTTAGAAAAGCATGTAAGTATGGTGTTCTCAAAACTTGTGTCCGTGGAGTTTATTTGTAAATACATTATATATGGAAGCCTTATATGCAATGCTACTTGGTACGTATTTAAGAAAAATTGATATGAACATATATTTGCTAAATTGTCTTTCATCAAATTGTTTTCTTCTACAGCATTACGAGGGGCTTGCTAACCGGGCAGCTAATAACGGTCATGTGATCGACATCTACTCGTGCGCCCTGGATCAGACAGGTCTTCATGAGATGAAGTTCTGTTGTAGATATACTGGGTGAGTAAACTATGGTGGAAATCTATTTTCTTATGTTCAGAAATAACTATCCTTTGTTTTCATTAGAGAAAAGTAAAAAGTAGATCTTGTTGTCAATTAACATGTTAGTTTCACTGATTAATTCCATTAAGTTTTGGGGCATGCCTTATAAAAAGCTGTCAAACTTTAATTATATTCTATTGATTGTTAGTTTTCCTTTTGTTTGTAAGGCATGTAAACATTTAAGAAATAATATTTTTCTAATATTGTTTGTTGTCAAATAACCCACAGTAAGGAATATAGATGCTTAGGAATTAAATCGCGAGTGCGAAGCACGAGTGATTTGATAACACACATCTTTACTCCTTACTGTGGGTTATTCGACAACAAACCATCATAGAAAATTATTATTTCGATTCAAACATGATTCTGATTTATTTAGTTCAAGCTTTTGGACGTGAACCATATTTTTCAATACTCCGCCCTTCTTAGTACAAAGTTTTTTATTTAGTGACGTCTTTTTCATTCATAAATATTTTGCAAATGACGTCATTTTCATTGAGAACAAAAATCGTAGAAACAAAATGACGTCACGTTTATTGATGCTACTGAAAAGCTGACATGCTATAAATGTTTTCTTAATAACGTTTCCTTTTCAAAACATTAAGCTCCGCCCATAATTATTGTAGAATAACCCACGCTTGATTTCCTTCTTTGTCTATAGTGTAGTGTTAGAATAATTAATAAATAATGAAGTGTGTCACCTCCATGTTCATTTCACTGATTTATTTTATTTTCTAAAGAGGACTTGCTTAAGTTTATATTCATATCTTAATAAAAATACTGTAACCTTAAGATAAATCAATAAGGATAACAAATCAATTGTAACTAAATATATGTATAGAAATTTATTTGCACTGTATTATTAGTTGCACAGCTTTCTACTGACCCTTTATGGTGGAATACATGGTCAGTAAATTAGTAATAGGGGAGAGTTAAATGTTCTACCTGTATCATATCTTGCGAGATCAGTAAGAAGCTGCTATCTAATGAATTTATCTTCATGATTTTCAAACTTCCCAAACATTTATGTAATAACATGACTAAACTCAGCTAAACTTTAGTAACTGATATACATGTAGTCTGATTTTTATTTCCATGGCATCATTTGATGTTTACTTTGACAAAAATCACTGACCTAGTTTTGAAAAAATACATGGTCACCATTTGATCGGCTTAACCAATAACCTAGGATTGTTCTGTATGAGGAAAGATAAAATGATGCTTTTCATGTATTTAATTGCCCTGTGTGAATACTTCACTTATGTGTTGCAGGGGCCACATGGTGATGGGAGATTCCTTCAACACGTCGCTCTTCAAGCAGACCTTCCAGAGGGTGTTCTCCAAGGACTCCAAAGGAGAGTTCAAGATGGCGTTTGGGGCCACATTGGAAGTCAAGGTAATTGAAATTTAACTGAAAATGTTTGTGCTTGTGTTACGTCACATCACCTCAACTGTTTTGTCCATCAGATGTGATTGTTGGTTATTTATTTTTAATCAACAGTTTTATAACAAACCTGGACAATATTTTATCTTTAGAGGAATGCATCAAGGCTTCCATCAAAAACATGTTTCTTGTGCAATTATATCAAATTAGACCTGGCCACAGTACACTCTCCCCAGATGCTATTTAGCAAATAGTAATGAAGGATGTAATAAAAAACGGAACCTTCACTACTTTATATCATAATGAAGAATCCATGAAAGGTGTTGTACATTGGAAAGTGTAGGTTTACTTTTTTGGAAATATTTGTGTGTACAGACAATCAGACGTCCATGTTGAATGCAGTATTCTTCACAGAAGGGGGTTGTAATTAAAGTTTGCATTAGTAGACTGCGTGGTAAGAACTAAATCAATAAAATTAGCTAGGAAGGGTTATTATCCCCCGCCAAAGGCTGAGGGATATATAATTGGCGTTATCCGTCAGTCTGTCCGTCTGATTTGCATCCATTCACCAACAAATTGTAGGTGGTGGGGGATATCAATTTAACAAATTTGCTTGTTCACATGTGTATCTTATGTGATGTCCACTTGCAGACTTCCAGAGAGCTGAAGGTGTCAGGTGCCATTGGCCCGTGTGTCTCCCTGGGGGTAAAGGGTGGCTCCGTGGCTGATACAGAGATGGGGCTGGGGGGCACCTGCCAGTGGAAGATGTGTGGAATGTACCCCAACACCACTCTCGCATTCTTCTTTGAGGTGGTCAATCAGGTATTCTGTCTTTTTTTGTCTTTTTTTTCCAATGATTTTATTGATGTCATAATATATGTATATGCGATCAATTTACAAAATGAACGTGCACATACTTATTTTACCATATGTCTTGTGTTTTAATTGGGTAATAACTATCAATACACTAACTGAATTGCTATATAATTCCTTTCTATCTTTTTAACACAGTTTACTTTATTTTAATACTTATGTTATACATGTTTTTACAATGGTCCTTAACAAACAAGATTTCAAGGTGTGCTGTCTTGGTCTGGGGAGGGATTACTCCTCCTTTCTGCTGTTTTCCTCCTTTTGAGTGCCAAATTTGGTTCTCATATAGTTCTTAACTTGATTAAATCTGTTTAGAAATGAAGAGTTTTTGGTGAACCCAATAGGTGAAATAGGTTTGTTTCCTCCCCCGAGCGGTTGCCAAGATCAGAGGCGTGAAATACTGATCAGTCGTCTCCATATGCAGATCTGTCAGTGCTTTAATTTTGCTACTGATGCTTTTCTGGAATTGAGGGATTAGACTGTGTCAATGTTGACAAGTTTAAATGAATTGCTTAAGAACACTTGAAATGTCCTTGACATCAATAAGAATTTTTGAAAGTTATCGTTTAATATTTTTTTTAGGTAGATCATTTTAGTGCCAACAAATTAATTGCTCTAAGTCTCTTACTTTTAAAGATTTATCTTAATTTTTGTTTTATCTTTCTTTCAGCACAATGCGCCAATACCTCAAGGTGGTCGTGGATATATCCAGTTCATCACGCAGTATCAGCATTCCAGTGGTCAGAGAAGGGTCAGAGTGACCACGGTGGCCAGAAAGTAAGGGACTGATCGGTGTAGTCACAGATAAATATCTCCAGTGTAAATATGTTGCCATTATCAGAGTTTTGAAGAGAAAAAAATCAAACTTTTGACTCCCAATAATTCTGTTTAATGCATGTACATGACTGTATTGACTTTTGAATGTACTTAAGCATTCAGATGTAAAATTGAGTTTAAGTTGTCATTACGATGCTTCATTTTTCAAAATGCAAAGAAAGGCCAATGTTGTCAAATAACAGAATACTTATTTACATCAATTTAATACTGTGACAGTTGATTCGAGTCGTGTCATGCAAAAAAGGCTCTATGCCATAGCTAAGCTCCAGACCAGCCTGCTTATCTGCACAGTCGGGCCAGGAGATACCCTGTACCCTAATAAGACCACAAAAAATTGTGTGATAGTGGCCAGCCTAGCTCCTGACCAGACTGTGACTGGGCAGGCTGGTCTTGAGCTACGCTGGCTGTATATGGCTTAAGACCCAGTTACACATGACGCGGCTCATTTTTAAATTAGTGTCCCTACCTAAGAATTATAATTTCTTTAAGACATAATGTGAAAAGAAAGAATTTGTGTGTGAAAATGAACTTTATTTGATGAAAATCATTGCTATAGCAGGATGAGACACTATATTTTTATGTTCACCTCTGCATAAGTGTTTCAACACCTCTCCCTCTATACAATGAATCATATCTCTCACAGCTGGGCAGATGCGAGCACAAACATCCAGCACATATCGGCCGGGTTTGACCAGGAGGCCTCAGCAGTGCTACAGGCCCGTACGGCTGTGTTCCGGGCTGAGACAGACGACGGGCCGGACGTCTTGAGATGGCTGGATAGAATGCTTATACGACTGGTATGTATGTTAAACAGGTCAGCTAGCTATATTGGTAGTGCGCTAGAATGCAAATCTTAGGAGCAGAGGTTCGATACCCGGCCAGGGCATATAACTTGTGTGGGGATGGTTTATGAAATCATTTCTGCATACATCATTTCCCTTCCTCTGATTCAAGGAGTTCAGTTTGAAGTTCCTGGTGGCACCATGCCATAAATATGTGTAGTTGTTAGTACTTGTTAACCAGCCTTCCTAGAAAAATAGCGAGTAGATTAACTGGCCCCTGTGATTTGACTTCTATTTAAAACAACAAAAATTTAAAACAAACAAACCAATGATATATGATGAGCAGGGATCATATTTTCCCGCAACATCAATCGGTCTGGATTTAAAATCGGCGAAAGTATTCGAAAATCTACATCAGAAATACATGCCAGAATTTTTCAGGTCCAAATCGAGACATTCCATAAAAAATTGTCGGGAAATTTGAGCAAAAAGCAGGACACCTAAAACGATGAAAATTTCCACCTTTACTTTAGTCAGTATATTACTTACAAAAACTTTAATTTTCTGCCCAATTTTGACGATACATGTGTTTCAGAAATTCGTGAACACAGCGTTCTTCATTGTCCGGAATTTAACACACTCTATAAACTGAATTGTGGGGTTTCCCCGTATGCCTCGATTTGACATCCAATCGGTGCAGGGATATCCCCTTGAACATATGTAAATCGTGTGACGCGTTGTGAGCGCATCGAGCACTTTTCTTATTCAACCAATCTTCAATTAACAAAATAGGTGTTTAAACTTGTTGTATGATCTTAGGTGGTATAATACACAGGTTGTCATTGGCGTTTATTTCTGTATGATACATCTTTCGATAGCAATAAGAGACCCCTATCATTAAAACACTGTGGTGTGAATGCCTGATAAAATCAATAATTTACAGATAAATCGCTGATAAGATGTCAAAAACAACTCTGGTCCACTCGAGTAGCAGAAGCGGGTTGTTAATTGGGGGCAAAAAAGGGATTAGCGATGGTAAATTTTAGCCAGACTGAGCTTGAATAACGAATTTTATTGAGAACTTATAGACTTTACATCGTTTTTTTACAAATGTCGGGACAAAATCGGACCGACTGTTTGGGATTTTCAATCGGTCTTTCATGACCCCAATCGGTCTAGGACCGAGAAAACCGAAAAAAATATGATCCCTGATGATGCTACTTCATAAATGTTGAAGTTTAAACCTATTAATTTCAGCTTCATTGCATCAAAAGGTGTATTGAGACACTTTTGATTCATTTATTATAACACTCATAATCCTTAAACTCAGTTTTGTGTTGTCAATTTGTGTGACATGGAATTAATTGTATGGTAATGGTTGGGCATCAATTAAATACTTAGTTCAGCCAAAAAGCATCCAGGTTAAGCTACACATGTAATTAATATCCCCTTTTACTTTTTTAGGACGGTATTTATCTATTTCATCTGTCCTATAACTCTTCTTAATACAAATCTTACAAAAACAATGGAAATCATGCAGAAGATTTGTTTGATTTCCAGTGCCAGAAGTTTGGGGACTACCACAGAGATGATCCGAACTCGTTCAGATTTTCCGAGAACTTTTCCCTTTATCCCCAGTTTATGTTTCATCTACGACGTTCTCAGTTCCTTCAAGTCTTCAATAATAGTCCTGATGAAACGTCATATTACAGGTAATTTGTTTGCTCATGTTTTGTTATTATCCCCCGCGAAAGGTGGAGGGATATTGAATTGGCGTTGTCCGTCAGTTATTCCGTTTGTCACAAAATTTTGAAATTGGCATTGGTTTATCAATTCAACGAATTTGCTTGTTCATAGTAGCTTGATAGTTGTTTAATGTTATAACTCTCTCCTGACCACCTTAAATTTATACTGTGGATTAATTTTATTTTGTTGATGTGATATTCTGTGGATAGACATTTGCCCTACCCGCTGGATCTTAAATTCATGGATTTTTTGTATAATGTCTTATAAAAGACTTTTGATTTTGTGGTTGAACTCACCAAAGAAAATCCATGGAAATAAGCGTGACCAGTAATATTAGTTCCCCAGTATTTATTTTATTGTAAAACTACTGTTTAATTGTTTGATGTTGGTGTATGTGATGTAATCATGTTAAAAAAAATATAATGATGTGATCAGAAGCCCCATTATTAACTAGAGCGTCATATTTCAAGGGATGAGTGTAAATGTATTATCAGATATTTAAATGAGCCGCACTGTTGGAAAACTGGGCTTAATACATGTGCCTAAAGTGTCATGCCAGATTAGCCTTTTCAGTCACAACAGGCTTATCTGGGATGACACTCTCCGCCTAGACTGGATTTTCGTTTTGAAGAGACTTTAACGGAAAATTCCATAAAAGCTAAAAGTGTCATTGCTGATTAGCCTGTGGCGTGCAGACTGCACATGAATTAAGCTTGGTTTCCCAGAAACCTTCTCAAATGAATGGCCAATAACCCGTACATCAATGTCATCATTAACCTTAACATGTGTAAGCATATTTGTTGACTTCTCATTAAAGGTATCTAGAGGAAACCCCAAGGTAGCAAATGTTCAGAAAATACAAGCGACATGTGACTGACTTTATTTTAAAAGATTCATTGTAAATGCTTGATAAGCGTATAAGATTGTAAAATGTGTTTCTAAACAATTGAATGTCCTGCTGTTTCAGGTATATGTTGAACATAGAAGATTTAACCCAGAGCTTGATCATGATCCAGCCTATTCTGTATGCATACTCCTTTAGCGGAACACCTGAGGTGAGTTGACATCTAGAAATGAGCCTCACGCTGGGAAAATGGGGCTTAATGCATGTGTGTAAAGTGTTCCCACAGGCTTATCAGCGACAACAATTTCCGCTTTTATGGAACTTTAAATTTAAAGGAAGTCTCTTTTAAATGAGAATCCAGTCTAGGCGGAAAGTGTTGTCCCTGATAAGCCTGTGTGGACTGCATAGGCTAACATGGGACGACACTGCATATATGCATTAAGCTTGTTTTCCCAAACCGCTGATCAAATTAAAAGCAGGATTTTTACGTTTATTTTACTATTATTTTGACATTTTCTCTCTCCACTCCCTACCAATTAGTCTGATATGAGTAAAACCTGTTGATCATGTACTGGCATCATTATATTACTACAGAGGTCTATTGATTGTTTAATCAAGAAAACATAAGTGCGTTAAAATAGTGCTACTATAATAATGAAAAATATACCTTCTTGTTAAGAAAATTGTAAGTAACATATGAATGTGGCATGGTAACCAATGAGAATGCAAATAATTACAAACCTTATGTAATTGCTTTAAACCTCACAGATTACAAATTTAAATGAGAACAATTACAATCTGTATGTTATTGCTTTAAATGTCAATGTTGCCCTTGTGTTTCAGCCTGTGTTACTGGATACCAGCAGTATACAGCCAGATAGGATTCTGCTTATGGACACATTTTTCCAAATCCTAATCTATCATGGAGAGGTAATTCACACACAAAATAATGAAGTGGGAATAAAAGTGAAGCTGATTGCCTGTCAATCCAACAATTTAATGACTCAGTGAATTTATGAATATGCAATATTTTGAATAAGAATGTGTTATATATTGTATTTTATTTAAAGGTCTTCATTTTCAGCAAAATTGTCATTAGAGCTATACTTTTTTAATGATTCAAAACTTGTCTATTTAAAAAAAGTATTTTTCAAATAAATTTGAAAGATTTGTTATATAAATTTTTAAAAGCATCATATCCTTCTTTCCTATAGTGTCATTCATTCTTATAGATTCGGCCACCCCCTTATTTTGGAAATAATGACATATTTCTGATACAATTTGAGTTATTTATCTTTACTTAGAAAATTCTACCACACAGATGTTGGTTTTTGGTTAAAAACATGTGAATTTTAGATTTTATTAGGGGAAAAATTAAAGTTAGGTACAATGTACAATGTAAGCAAAATTTGCTACACATGCTGTTCAAATGCCAATAATTCATAAAATGTAAAGTTTTTTACACATGTAATTGTTGATTAATCTATAAGAATATTAATTTGATGATTTATATCAAAATTTCTTCAAAAGCTGAATGTTTTCCTATAAAAATACTGACTGAACAGATTGATAGGAAAGATATGAACAAATCTGGGTTTCTAGGGTGCCTTCCTAGAATTGGCCTGTAACTAAGGAAATAGCTGATATTTAAATTATTTTGCCATAATTTTGTTGTGAAGATATCAAATGTTTCATTAAATGTCTCACTGGTGTTGCACATCTTTTCATTCAGTTGAAAAACGCAATTTTTCTCTTAAGTGGCCGAATATACAGGAAAATAAGCTATATCTGATCATTTGAAACCATGGTTTCATTGAAAAGGATAGTTTTGTCTTTTACTCTTCACGTGATCAGCTTACTGATTGTGCATCCATTTTTCCAGACAATAGACCAATGGCGGCAGCAGAAATACCAGGACCTGCCCGAGTACGAGAACTTCAAGCAGCTGCTACAGGCCCCTGTAGACGATGCCCAGGAGATCCTGCAGACAAGGTTCCCCATGCCTCGATACATCGACACTGCTGCCGGCGGCTCACAGGTACGCTTTCCTGGGCCGATATGCCTAAAACTCTTAAAGCCAAACTGTAACTTCAGTTTTTCTTAGGGGAACATTTTATCTATAAAAAAATAAGAAACATGCCTTGGGATTTGCATAGCAAAATGTAATAGTGGGTCTCGGGTAAATAATTGTTTGTGTTTATAGTAGTCATAAACCTCATCATAGCTTCTTGAGATTTTTGACTAAAGTTTGATTGTCTGTGACTTTGGTAAGACTAAAATGCAAAATGCACATACAATTACTGCTGTCAATATGTTACATTGCATGTGAAATAGGTCGAATTTTCTTACTCTGAGTGATCAGTTTTATCCCTAATTTTTCAATTAAAATCATTTAATAATTTGATATAATGTCTGAAAATTTTATTAAAAAAATATCTAAAAGATATAATGTTTTAATGTAAAGTGTGCTTTGTTAGATTTGCATCTGTATATTAATTTATTACGAAAATACAACGTTCTACTGTTCTAATAAAGAATGCATTAACATTAGAGTAGTGAACAGGTATGAAAAATCGGGTGATCAGTCTGCAAATAAATCAATTAAATCTCAGGTCAGGCAATAGAAAGATTGTTTGTAAAGCGCCTGATTTATTATGGAAAAAAAAGAAGACTTTTTGAAAATAAACCAGCAAATAATCATTTTACACTGAGGTGAATGTTTACTGTAACACTGTTTGAAATAACTTTTGTATTTTCCCTTTGATCTCCTTTAATGCGATACTTTATGAAATTACTAAAAAGGTTTACTTTTTGTAAAAAGATTTGAAAAAAATACTTGACTGTAGTCCGTTTTTTTTTTGTATATGATTTAGATCAATACCTGCTCCAGAGAAATAAACTTTGTTTTGACAAAGTCAAGGTTGAATTGCTAAAATGCTCCAACTGAAACCAGTCACAGTAGATGTTATATCATATTTTGTTAATGTTGATTTACTACTCTTTATAAATATAATACACGTATAAGTGTGAACACAACTACTGTACAACTTAAACCCTTTATTGGATTACATATTTAAGGACTGCTGTCCTCCTTTCATGATTAGTTCATTTTGAAATAGATATTATTATTTTTGGCCATTAAAAAAGGTTGTGTTGAAAGTTCATAGCCCCATTGTCTATGAAGAAGAATAAGATAGTTTTGCAGACTTGGTTATTCATAATTGCAATAGCATCAATACCGGTATTTGAACAGCTTTGAATTCTGAATACCCGGTAAACAAATTATTGTAACTACTTATACAAGGAATTATCAATGACATGTAATATTACTTAAAAGATGTTCCTTCATAATGTCTCTGTTTATGTAATGCATGGCTCAAAAGGCACCCCTTTTTTGTATATATGTCATATAACAAGTGTGTCACCTATTTTAGGCTCGTTTCCTGATGGCCCGAGTGAATCCTACAATGACTCACAACAACATGTACGCCTATGGAGGGGTAAGCATCATCCGCTTGTCATACACCTGTCACAAAGTACAGATTATGAGTTTGTTTGAGAGTTTGAGTGTGTATGCATTGTGTGTAAGCATTGTGTGTAAGCATTGCATCGTTCTTACATCTCTGATAAACTAACACTGTTCAGTGTTGCAAAGAGATCTATTTTGATTAATATTACCATACTTAATATGCAAGCTAACTAAATTGCTTGTTTGCTTTTATCATAGCCTTTCAGTTCTTCATACATTATGGCAGTTGTGTACATGTATATTGTTTCATTTCGGCAGTATTCAAATGGATGTTAAGCTAATTAACATTCTGTAGCTGCTATGTTTATATGTCCATAAGTTGTCAATCTGCCATAAATAACCTGATGCTTATACACGTTATGATCGGTGCTGCGCTTTGGGAAAACCAGGCTTAATTAATGCATGTGCGTAAACTATCGTCCCAGATTAGATGAGCCTGTGCAGTTTGCACAGGCTAATCGGTAATGACACTTTCTGATTTTATGGAATTTTTCATTTAATAAAGTCTCTTCTAATTGGAAATCAAGTCTCGGCAAAAAGTATGGTCCCTGATCAGCCTTTGCTGATTGCACAGGCTAATCTTAGACAATAATTTACATACATGAATTATGCTTTATTTTCCTAGAGACTGGCAAATATGTATGAAAACATTTACCCTGTTACCACTATGTATGTACTTGTGATCCAGTGATCCTCATATTGTTGTTTTATTTTTCATGCAATCATAGGGAGGAGCAGGGGTCAGTATTTCTCTTCATTTTCTACATTTGACTAGGCTTAGGTGTAAAACTGAAGTGTTTGTTACAGAAATGTTAAGCAATTACAACAGTTTTATGCTAGATCCTAAAGATTATCTCTCACTGTACTCATCACTAACATAACCGTTTTGGTTTGGGGCTGGTAAAAATACTTACATATAATATCTACAATTATATTTCTACTTTGAATTCTTTTTTCTTTTAAGAATTGCTTTTTCATGATTTGTATGTTAAGTATAATTATGAGCCTAAAATGTTTAACATAACCAGTCACTCGTGGTATGTCAATGTCTATTGTCAGTATTGTGACTTCAGGGCTGATTGATATCATTTTGTTTATCACATTTTTGCAAAAATTTGAGAGTGTGATTTTAATAAAATCCTATATCATTACCATTAGAGACGCCGATGTGAAAGATCACATGTATCAGTCTGAATCTAAGAATTAATTTTTATTTATAGAAGTAATGTATGTGTTTGTGATAACTCCATGTTTAACGTTAACATCCTTAGTCACACTTAGTAGATATTCTTGTAACATTTAGATCACCTAATTATTGCAGTATACACATTTTCTGTCAAAGCATTTTAGTTAGTTTAGTTGTTACAAAACACTACTAGNTGTCTCTGTTTATGTAATGCATGGCTCAAAAGCCACCCCTATTTTGTATATATGTCATATAACAAGTGTGTCACCTATTTCAGGCTCGTTTCCTGATGGCCCGAGTGAATCCTACGATGACTCACAACAACATGTACGCCTATGGAGGGGTAAGCATCACAGATTATGAGTTTGTTTAAGTTTAAGTGTGTATGCATTGTTTGTAAGCATTGCATCGTTCTTACATCTCTAACACTGTTCAGTGTTGCAAAGAGATCTATTTTGATTAATATTACCATACTCAATATGCAAGCTAACTAAATTGCTTGATTGCTTTTATGATAGCCTTTCAGTTCTTCATACATTATGGCAGTTGTGTTCATGTATATTGTTTCATTTATGCAATATTCAAATGGATGTTAAGCTAATTAACATTCTGTAGCTGCTATGTTTATATGTCCATAAGTTGTCGATCTGCCATAAATAACCTGATTCTTATACACATTATGATCAGTGCTGCGCTTTGGGAAAACCAGGCTTAACCCTTTGCATGCTAGGAAATTTGTTGTCTGCTAAAATGTCGTCTGCTGAACTTCTAAAATAAGCATTTTCTTTGATTTTTTTTTCAAAGAATACTATCAGAATAGCAAACAGTTTGGATCCTGATGAGACACCACGTTCTGTGGCGTCTCATCAGGATCCAAACTGTTTGCAAAGGCCTTCAAAATCCGGTTCCAGCGCTCAAAGGGTTAATTAATGCATGTGCGTAAACTATCGTCCCAGATTAGATGAGCCTGCGCAGTTTGCACAGGCTAATCAGTAATGACACTTTCTGATTTTATGGAATTTTTCATTTAAACAAAGTCTCTTCTAATTGGAAATCATGTCTCAGCAGAAAGTTTGGTCCCTGATCAGCCGTTGCTGATTGCACAGGCTAATCTTAGACAATAATTTACATACATGAATTATGCTTGATTTTCCTAGAGACTGGCAAATGTGTATGAAAACATTTACCCTGTTACCACTATGTATGTACTTGTGATCCAGTGATCCTCATATTGTTGTTTTATTTTTCATGCAATCATAGGGAGGAGCAGGGGTCAGTATTTCTCTTCATTTTCTACATTTGACTAGGCTTAGGTGTAAAACTGAAGTGTTTGTTACAGAAATGTTGAGCAATTACAACAGTTTTATGCTAGATCCTAAAGATTATCTCTCACTGTACTCATCACTAACATAACCGTTTTGGTTTGGGGCTGGTAAAAATACTTACATATAATATCTACAATTATATTTCTACTTTGAATTCTTTTTTCTTTTAAGAATTGCTTTTTCATGATTTGTATGTTAAGTATAATTATGAGCCTAAAATGTTTAACATAACCAGTCACTCGTGGTATGTCAATGTCTATTGTCAGTATTGTGACTTCAGGGCTGATTGATATCATTTTGTTTATCACATTTTTGCAAAAATTTGAGAGTGTGATTTTAATAAAATCCTATATCATTACCATTAGAGACGCCGATGTGAAAGATCACATGTATCAGTCTGAATCTAAGAATTAATTTTTATTTATAGAAGTAATGTATGTGTTTGTGATAACTCCATGTTTAACGTTAACATCCTTAGTCACACTTAGTAGATATTCTTGTAACATTTAGATCACCTAATTATTGCAGTATACACATTTTCTGTCAAAGCATTTTAGTTAGTTTAGTTGTTACAAAACACTACTAGTGCTTGCAATTACTACAGATTTCTGTTTGCATTCTTATTTACCTTTATACATGTATTAATCTGTGGTACATGAATTAAGGGCTTGTAGCACAATATAACTTGTAAAGGCAAATGTCGTTAAAAAAGGGTGTTACTGAAAATTTTAACATAGATGGCATAGCTTTAGTCTTTCTTATATTTAAACGATATTTGAAGATTAACCTTAGAAAAAAGTAAATAAAAAAAATGGTTAAAAGTGGCATGAGAAGTTATTCTATATTGCAGGGAGTAATTATCAATTTTATTTCAAACATATAACTTATGCTTTTCATTTTAAGGTCAATTCCTTATAATGATATAATAATCATATTTGAGATTCCAAACAATGATGTAAAACTGGTCAAAGCTTGTAATAACTTTTGTCACATTCAGTGTTATAACTCTCTACATGTATGTCCATATGCCATAATGGCGTGTATGTTGTCAGGTGCCCGTGTTGGGGGGTGCCCCGGCGCAGCAGGTACAGTTAAAACTGCATGTCCAATGTCATTGTCAGACACCCTTGGGTTAGGTTACGCTACACTCGGTTCATCTGTCACAAGATGTTTCAGTTACGTACTTCAGAGTCATGGGCCTTGGCAAGGGAATTCATGCAATGACCCTGAAGGCATTTGAAAACTTTCAGTAAAATATCTGTAATAGAAACAGGTCTTTTAAGAGTTTTTGCAAAAAAATGTCCATTTGGAATTTGCCATGGACATAAGGAATTATAGACTTAGGATTTATAAAAGCCTGGATGTTTACTAGGCATGTGAAAGACATTTTTCCTGAAACTCAAGATAAATTTACAATAATTAAATGTGTGTCAGAAGATTTTGTTAAGTCAATGCTTCTGTGGGTGGTTTTCCAACAAATCTATAAAAGTCATGGCAATAGTTCAATAGACATTCACAAATATTCAATATCAACCTCATATCTGTGACACAAGTTAGGTTATGTGTAAGCTGATTGGTAACCTCAATTTAAAAGTGTAATGTGACCTTAATTAAAAAGTGTAACAAAACCTCAATTAAAAAGTGTAACATCTTATGGTACATGGTCAGAGAGACAGCTGGTTTTCCTTTCCTGGGTGTGTGACATGCTCTTGGTGACGGTTGGGAAACGTTTTGGTTCATAGCAGGGTTGTCATTGTCAGTGGCCATGTGGCATAGCTCCTTTGTGATATAACAAATCATAGTTCTTGAAAAATGAATTTACTTTTTATTTGATTTGAAACAATTAGTTTCATTGGCAATCAGTTTCTAATGACAGCCTTGTTGCAATAATTCAACTCTCAGCTTTATAACCCAAAGGGTTGCTCAGAGCTGCCAAAGCAAACATTATCAAAGGCTCTTGGAGTCTGTTTATATGAACTAATGACAGCCCTGCTCTATGGCTATCCTTACTGGGTTTACCCATGGGTTAGGTTTCAGTGGTTTATATCATTGCTGGATTATGGTATGAAAAACTTACTGTAGTTGTTTTAATCATGACAGATGACATAAGGATAGGTTAAAAATGAAACTTAAATTTTTTCTTTAAACTTTTTTTGTGTTTGTTCTTTCCCTTTGCCATTGAGTTAAACAATTTAAATCAAGAATTATGTTTGGATTTATATTTTTAAAGGTATGCATTGATGCGTAAAGAATTGCAGGTGCTTTAAAATATAAAAATAAGAATGTTTGTATGGTTATAATTTATCATTTAAAAGGAAAAACCCATCTCTTTTCTACATAATATTGGTGTGTAATCTTTGGTAGTTCACAATTGTGCCTTGCAACACTGGGTATATAGATTCCTTGAAATTTGTAATGTAGCTTGACAATGTATGGATGTTGGGATTACTGTTATACTTCAAACAAGTTAAGCTTTCCTGAAGTATCTTTACAACACTTTACGCATTAACTCTTGTTTTTTAAGTGCATGGCTCATATTTGTATAACTCGAGACCATGAAAATCTCACCTATATTAACCTAGGAATCTGAGCAAGAAGGTTGGACATTTTTTAACTTAATTAAAGTAAAGATCTGAAGGCCTATTGCTATTTTCGATCACAGCTGCCCAGGAAACTGTTTCAAAATGCCCCAGTTGGCCAGTAACACCTTGTTAACTAAAAATGTTCTTGCAATTTATCATATTGCCTGTCAAAATATTCTTGTGATTACCTTTTAGTTTTCGGACACTAAATTTTCCGACACAACCATTTTTTAGCCAAAATAATTATTTTTCGTGACTAAATTTTCTGACATGCGGGTTTTCGTTCATTATTTATAACATTAAATTTTCGGAAAGTTTATTTTAAATGCTTTTTTTACCAGAATTTTGCCCTGTTAAGCTTATCTGGTGACACTTCGCTCATGGGTTTTTCAATCTGATTAAGGTCACAACACCTGGCAGACAAATGCCTTAAGTCTATGGCCCAATACATTTGCGTTATGTGGTTAATAACTATTTATAAAGACAATGGTAATAAACAATGTTTTCACCCAACAGCTTAAAGTGAAACAAATATAACAGTTATACTAAACGGCAGGTTATTTTAAAAGCAAATGCTCTCATTTGTTGAAATAATTGACACTATACCCATTGCATACCCAAATCTGATTGTCATTGCAATGTTTTTAGTGTCTCTCAATTTTGCAATACCTGTATTGTTTGTCTCTTAATTTTCATACACCTGTATTTTTTTAATATTTGTGTGTATCGAAAAAAAAAATATGTTTTTAACTGATCGAAAACTTACGTAATTACGGTAGTTTACAAGTCCTTACTATAGTAAACTTGCAAAACTTAATTTATTAAGACCCACTCTCAGCTAATGTGTGACAACACGTCATGCCTTTTACCACAATATGCTTCATGCATGTAAATTAGTACACTGGTTACCTGGTAGTCTTGAGGTAAGGAAAGGTGTTGCACATGCTCATTTTTTATCAACCTTCTCTCACATGCCTGTGTACCTCTACATGATTCGTATAAAAAAAGTTTTTTTCATTATTTCAGGAGGGCAGCACGGCGGCAGTGCTCACAGATGACGTCAGTCTGCAGGTGTTCATGGAGCACTTGAAGAAGCTGGCCGTCTCCGCATCAACATGATGTGTCCCACGTCATGTGACCTCTGACATCAAACACACACCTTTCATTAGCAGTGGCAATGTGAGCGACGACAATGGCGCTGTTACCATAATGTAGACACTTAGTTATAAATACTTGATGAAACTGAACGTCTAATGAGTATATAACAATAATTAAGGAAAATAAATACGAGTATTTCATTGAAACTTAAATGTTTGGCAAGTACAATGTATGATATTATCTTTATTAATTTAATGCAGAAACACATTATAAGATAATTGGAATTGAGCAGAAGTGAAAATAATATTCTCAGAATGTAGACATTTTTTAAATGTTTGATAGAAATTGACATGTGTGGTATAATGCCTATTAGCAGAAACAGATAATAAGCAAATAAATGCAATACAATTTTGTTTCATGACACTGATATAATTAGAAATAAATAAAAATAGTTGACCAACATTGCTACGCTGTATGAGTCTGTTTCAATAACGTCTAAATTCTAGTATTTTTTTTTAAGAATGCAGTTATTTATTTTAAACCTTTATATTTTAGCTTGATTGCATCAAAAGCCTAAGGCTTATTGAAACGCTATCGAGTCTGTTTCCTGCGTAGAACCAGTACTTGGTGTCTATGGGGGAGATCTACAGTTATTTTGAAACAGACAAAAAAATTGTGAACATGGAATTTCGGAAAAGACTGTGTTAATCATACAATTAACAAATTACTCCAGACGCAAATATGCTACAGATCATTGGTTGAAATTACAATCTCAGTTTCTTGTTTTCTTAGGTTAAATACTGTGCAATGAGGCAACAAATAAAACTATAAGGTGATTTAACAAAATTAAATATCTGATGGCACAACTAGTATCTTTAAAAAAAAAAAACATTATTTAAAAAAAAATCATTTTAGGTTTCTGAAACTTTAAAAGTTAACAAATATTTTTCTAAGCCTTTATGATTTTGAATTTTGTTCTTATGATGCTTATTTTGTATTGAATTATAATTCTGAAATGTAAACAAATTAATTATCCTTAATTATATTTGATGATGTATTGGTTCTTCAAATGATTATTTGTGTACTTAGACCCATCAACCCAAATAATTAAATAATTCAAATTGTATGTGTTTTTTTTGTTTTTTTTTGCGACATTTATTTGCAACACTACTTGCAATAGGGACTTTTGTAGATCTAAAGAAACTAAGACATTTCAGCTGTTAATTGTTTTTCTGATGGGGATTTATAGACACACAAACTGTTATTTGATTCTTTAAAACCAGTACATGTATTTATTGAATAAAGTAGACAAAACCATGTTAAGTATCTAGTCATGTTCTGTTTAAACCTTACCAGTATCACATAAAAGCTGTTTGAGTTATTACTGGTTAAAATTGGACATGAATAGGGACAAACTTTACCTGTTTTAACTGCACAATAAACACCGGTACAGTTCTCATAGTAAATAATCTTCCCTAAAGGTGCAACAATGGAGTCTGTGTTAAAATCTGCATTGATTTAACACGTCTCTTTTAAAAGTTGACTGGTTGCATAATAGTGGTAATGACATATTGTTGGTCTGTCACAATAGGGCATTAATCCAGTCTGGCTTCTGATACTAAAATGTAATTGGAAGTAGAAAATGGGGGAGGGCTAGAACTGTACCTGTTATGATGAAACTAAGTACATTGTAATTGAACAGGAAAAATCATGACATTAAATAATGGGTATACTTCAGAATGGGCTAGATTTCGGACAAACCCACTAATGTGTGTTTACAAACAAAGCTGTTTCTCTTTCAAAATCACAAACTGTATTGACTGTTATTACTTAAAAGCATCTAACATTGGTGGATAAAATGGGTAACATTATACCCAAATGTCTAAAATCAAATTCAATACTTTCTTCAACCTGTACAACTGATATTATCCCCTAACAAAGGCGGAGGGATGTAGAACTAGCGTTGTCGGTCCGTCCGTCCAAAATTTATTTGTCAGGAGATATCAATTCAGCGAATTTGCTTGTTTAACGTGTGAAATACTGTGTGTTATAATATCAAGACTTCAAATCAAATTATTATGACAAACCAACAAGTCGTCAAAAAAATCCCAGCTTTGTCAGCCACAGATATAAGGTTTTGAGAAACTGAAATTTGTTACCCTTTAGATTCTGAGAGCTGTAACAGTGTTATTTTTTTTTACCCATCAGTGAAATTGGCAGTTTAATTTTGTGTAAATTATATGCTATTTAATATACTGTTAGGCATGTACTTGAAACGTACCTGGGTAATTCAGTAACAGAGCTGTATAAATTTGACAGGATGTCATTGCCATAAAAAAAAACTGGTTAGGAATATATAAAAAATCTGTTCAATGTTTTTAGCTTTTTTACCACTATTATTATAAATCTCTATTGAATGGCTTACTATTTAGATATAAAGAACATTTGGGCATATTTCATGAGATCAGAGGCCATGTGACGGTAAAAATGTTACACATTTATCTTTTTATAAATCTTGTTCAGTCTGATACCATGTGTATTCATTTTGCAATCATATGTTCATAGACGAAAAAATGTACCAAAGTGACCCACTTTGAACCAGTTTTTGCAGCAATGGGTTGCTTGGTTTTTGAACCAGTTTTAGCAGCCATTGTGTGCTTGGTCAGATAATATCTTACATTTTGTATGAAAATGTACACTGCAGGAAGTGTGTAAAACAGATAAAGTAAATTTATACACCTAGCTGTAAGGGAAACATCATCTTTGGTCACGCTCTGTAGTTCAGTAAATATACCTGTTGATTTTACAGGTAGATTTGCTGGCCTATGTGGGCCATGTTTATAAGTAATTTGAGTACACATGCAGACCATTTTTCTATATTTTCTGCATCATTGACTTCCTATTGTTACAGTCAAAGCAAAGTACTTAGTATTTGTTTCTTTTGTGTGTATTATATTTATGAACTTCCTTTAAATTTGGTTGCATTAGCAGTTAGTGAATATATACAGGATTGATAGAAAGTTAAAACCCAGAATAAATCCTTTAATAGTCCCCCTGGATAATTACCAATTACATGTATTATATTTTCCGAATATATTTAATTAAACTATATTTTTTCTTTTACATTTACTCTGCTTAGAAAAAGTGCTCTCTATTGTATACATAACAAAATTGTATTCTGTTTCATACGATTTAACTGTAACAAATTAACAATTATATTAAACAATGTTGATGATTGTCAGTAACAGTTGAACTTGATTATTCTGATGTGTTGTAACCTCATTTGCATTTGCCTAGTCCATACGTATATGTTACATACAATTTTGGCCATATTATTATCTTTGTATTAAAGAAAAAGCTTACCCATTATAGTTGAATGTACAAATTAAACCACATTACATGTATATGAGTTTTTTTTGGTTTGCTAACTTTAGTGAAATAAAAAAAAAAAATCTACAGTATTCTTCATTCATATTATTTGAGAATATAAAAGCGCTGCTTAAATTTTCTTAGTTTTTGTGTGTATGTCTGATGATATCAGTTATCTTAAAAGCAAACTGGTCTTAGTATTGAGGAAATTGTTATGGGTGTAACAATATACTGGTATATTGCAGTGTCATATCCTGAAATTGAGCCTGGCTCTATGAAAATGGGGCTTAATGCATGTGCGTAGTGTTCTACCAGATAAACCTGTACAGTTGTTAAGGCTAATCAGGGATGACTCTTTCCGCTTTAATGGAAGTTTTCATTTAACGGAAGTCTATTCTAAATGAAAATATAGACTGATTTTGGACAATGACCTAATGACATAATTTTGGACAATGACATAATGACATGCAAATAGATGGGGATTATAAATGTGTGGTTGCCTGGCAGTCCGGATGTTCTGGTTTGATTGAAATTTGCAATCTATTAAGAGAAGCTGGAAATTTTGAGTTTTGGGGGGAAAATAAAACATATCATGATACAGGTCCATGATTCGTTACATCCTTACTAGCAGTAGTAGCCAGAGAAGTGTTTGTTTGATTATTACTACAATCCAAATGAGTATTTATGCAATGATGAATGCAGTTGACACAAAAAAAAAAGTGGACACAAAAAGCAGACGCATTCATGAGCTACTGTATAGTCTTTTTTGCCCATTTGGTGAAGGCTCATTATAGCCATCACAATAGTATGTGCATTATTTAGTGCATCTGTCCACGGACTCTAGATTACAATCAATATACACTCCGTGATCTGTCTGAGCTTGTCCAGACTGTAACTTCTTAATTCATTAATCAATTATACAAATAACTTACCACAGAAGTTCACTATGTCAATATAACATATCACATGAAAGACCCTTTTCAAAGGTCAAAGCATTCAGCTTACTGTGAAAGTAACCTTATCATTTATCAAGTAATTTGAAAATAACTTTCCACAAATGTTCAACGTGTGGAGACCATGGTTGTGCATAAGACACACGTCCTTAGCTCAAAGGTCAAGGTCACACTAATTAGAGGTCAAAGGTCGAATTGGGGCATAATACAGCTTGTCCATACTGTAATTTCTTCATTCACCTGACAACTTTGAACTACCCTGCCACACATACCGGTACTAGCCATTTTGGTAAGGTATGATTATGTGGAAGACCTGTGTCAAAAGGTACAGGTCATACTGAAAGGTAAATGCTCAAAATAGGCCATTATACAGCTTTTTCAGACTTACATCATTCAAACAGAAATTTTCCAATTTTAAAATAAAGTATTTGACAGGTAAAACCTGTTTATAGAACACATAATTATACATAATGCCTTTTATTTGTCCTGTGTTGAAAGTTTTAAATTTCAATACATGTGAAAATGGTCAAATTTAAAATAAACCATTACATGTCTTCTAAAGTTGTGAAATAGAGGTTAAATCTTAATTATCCCCTAAATTAGAAAGCATTTAATTTTGTGGCCATGGTTTGATAAAATAGACACTGATCTCAAAGTGTGTTGATAACAAGGTCTATGCTTTTCATGTATAGTTGTACATGACTGCGTTTCTAACTGTCACAAGCTGGACTTGTCACTTTAAGGACTGATAATGATGTATTTTGTACAGTATTAGAATTTATTATTTGTAATTTTTCAATAATTAACTAACTGAAAGTATCATCATACGTACCAAACCACTAATAAGTCAATTTTCAAAGTTCAATTAGGAATTTTGACTGCAACCGATCTTGGTGGAATTATTGTCCTTTTGTCTTTTTGTTGACTGTAGAATAAATAATAGAATTGACTGTTTTTCAAACATGTGTTACGGGGCCATCGGTTGTCTGCGACAAATTTCTAGTTTTGTACTTAAATCGTGGCAAAGTTTGCATGCTTGATAAAATCCAGCTCAAGGTTTCGACAAAAGTACTTCAGATGTTCATTTGAAAATTGATGCTTTCTTCAGGGGGATTGTGTTGAAACGTTGAGGTTTTGCATTGAAGCATCATATTCCGGTTTTGTGTTGAAGCATAACAGCACAAGTTGGCAAATTTTGTCAGTAAAAATTGAGTGTATCTTCATATTAAACTTAAGTTGAATAACATTGACCAGACACTGGTAAACTCCATTTGGCATAAATTATACACTTGGTTCTCTTTCTTTATTTGCATTCGGTTTTGTTCCTGCCTTTTGGCACGAGTTTAATGACAACATAACAGTAGACTAAGTAAGATAAGCTTCAATTGATTAAAATCACTTCCAGTATGGGAAATAATAGCATTACTCATCCATGCATAAAGGCCAATGCCAGGTTAATATTGGCCAGCTCTAGCTACAGTTTTCTATGGATTTTAACCTTTATAGTGCCAAATGCAAACCACCTGTTATTACTTAAGCAAGTTAAATGTTCAGCACTTTATGTTCAATGTTTGTCAAGAATAATGACGCATCAGTTTTCTGTTGAGTTTTATTAACATTCATGTACCTGCACTGCAAAAAATGCATGATATAATGAATGAAGTCATATACAATATGTCAATAAAAATATCACAAAATAAACATGTGAAATCAAGTAAGTTAACAGTAAAACACAGTAAATTTAAAATGCATGGAAAAATATAAACACCAAAATAATCTTGGTTAATATTTCAATATTATTATTTAATAATACAATGGATTTGACTGTATGATGTTAGATATCTTGAATATTAAATTTATGACTAGGAAGCAATTAAATATGTAGGACACCATATTATGCTTTATGAATGCCTACTGGATCATGATGTATGTAATCAGACTTTAGGATCACTGGGTCCATTACACCCAGTACCTGATAATTGATTATTTCAAAGAAGCATTAGCATTTTTATCCTTCTCCAAAAAAGTTATTTACGTATTCACATATAAACTATTAATTCTCTAGCCCTTACACCATTTACTGATTGAATTCTCGGCAGAATGCAAAAATGCTGGTGGGTAAAAAAGCAGATACTAAAATAAACCCTAAGGTAATGTATGGTTCATTTATGCAGAAAGTAATGTCAGTCAACATGAAGACAGTGTTGAATGATTTAGCCGCGCCCTGAGAAAATTGGGCTGAATGCAAATGCGTAAGCTGTCATCCCAGATTACCCCGTTCAGTTCGCCATTAGAAGAATTATCCATTATAAAAATTTGGAGGCAACATTCATTTTTTTACTGCCATGAATTCCACTTTAAAGGCTAAATCTGCACATACAGTTTCATACTTTGTGATCATTTTGAAAGGTGATATGATTGACCAAGGACTATCAGCTCATTGTGCATTATAAAAAATTAGTTCCCTGAGTCCGACTCAATTACATAACATGTAGAAACTTTCACCAGTGATTACATTTTTCAACAAGCGGTCCAGAGAATGTTCTCTAATAGATATGAACAGAAAAAAGTTAGTATATTACCAAAAACTCAACATATCACAAGATAAAAAAAAATATCATAAAATTATAAATTTGTATATATAATTTTAAATAAACTTCTGCAATAATTGACACTGTTGTGGAAATGATTGTATCAATTAATTTGCAAAAAATTGACAACTTATGAATCATATTTACACACGCTGAACACAAATAAAATACCTGCAATACATCATAAAAAAATAAAATTCTATAAGTGCCTGATTTAAATCTGATTAATAAATTAAAATCTTTCACTGAAATTAAAGACTACAGGTTTATTCCATATTCATACCTGTTGGATTTCATAGTTTTCTGTTTTATATGTTTAGATATTACTTCACAACATTTTCAATGCCAATGACTAGTGGTTATAATGTGGCATAGTTCCATGTGGAATCTTGTATACACACAAAAAGAACCGTCTTGCTAACAACTTCATATTATGAACAGTATTTTCACTCTTGTATTCACAGTGCAATTGTGGTTTAACCCTTTGCATGCTGGGAAATTTGTCGTCTGCTAAAATGTCGCCAGCTGAATTTCTAAAATTAGCATTTTCTTCCATTTTTTTTCAAAGAAAACTATCAGAATAGCAAACAGTTTGGATCCTGATGAGACGCCACGTTCTGTGGCGTCTCATCTGGATCCAAACTGTTTGCAAAGGCCTTCAAAATTCGGTTCCAGCACTGAAAGAGTTAATCTTTTTGTAAGCATATACTCAGATTGTTCACACATGCCTAATTTTGAGACTATAGTTTAAAAAAGTTTGGTTAAAAAGTCATGAACATTTCTTTGTGTGTACTCTTGCGTCTAAAAGGTGTCTTGTGGAGGATCTATACACACATTTCTTGGTTTGTATTACAGTGTGAGTGTCCTCTCGGAGTCTAGTTAAGGAATCGTATACTCATTTTCTGTTCGACATCCACACGCTCCATAACCTATGAAAAAATCATTCGAAAAATCTATATACTCCAGTTACAGTATAAGAATTTCTCTCCCAATGTATGACTTAATAATAACAAATACATACATTTTCATTAATCTTGACATGAATTATGTGAGTTTTATTCAAAGTGCTTTTTCACAATCTTTGCATCAGCAACTTTATAAATAAAATTTTGGAACATTATTGTAAGAAATTATAATTACACATGAACAAAGGTATTTGAGAAATGTAACAAGATCACACAATAGCATTATATGACATTTGAAACATTCTGAACATTTTTAATGCTAGAAGAAACACACAATTTTGAAACAAATTAATTATCCATTTACAATTATTATACAAACAAGGCTTGTCACTGTAGGATGACTATGTGTGACGGAATTTCAGACGGACAGAGCGATCACTTTATGCCACCCTTTCGGGCGTATGAAAAGAGGCATAATTAGGATTAACGGTCAAAGGACAGCAAACAAGTGCACAAAGCAGTGTACCTTCTTGAATTCGTCAAAAGAGATCATGCGGTCTCCATCCTCATCGGCCTCAGCTATCGTCCTGTCCGCAATACTGTTAAGCTGCAAGAGACAATCAATGGTGTGAAATATCAGCTCAACATAAGTAGCATTTTCCATGTCATGAACAATTGTGTCATGTTCTGAGAAAATTGGGCAAAATGCTTGTGCGTAAAGTGTCATCCCAGATTAGCCTGTGCAGTCCGCACAGGCTAATCCAGGACGACACTTTCCGCCTAAACTGGATTTTCGCTTAGAAGAAACACCATTTAAACGAAAAATTCCATAAAAGCGGAAATTGTCGTCCCTGACTAGCCTGAGCGGACTGCACAGGCTAATCTGGGATGACAATTTACGCACAAGCATTTTGCCCAGTTTTCTCAGAACACGCCACAATTTATTCTATTATTGATGGGTTTCATTGTAATAATGACTTCTGTGGGTTTTTTTTTACCATATGCATAAGATTTATTTTGAGATCCTATTGAAATACTTCCCCATAATTATTTGTCATTTCAAGGGACTTGTTCACAGTTTTGGACATTGTCAGTTAATGCCTTTAATTGACAGATTGTAACCGCAGAACTGTGGATCTTCATTTAAAAAACAAAAATATAATTTTAAGAAATAAAAAGATTTTAAAAGTTTTTCCCAGCGAGCTCTTACCAGTGTCCTATGGATTTAAGGCTATCACTTTAACCACTCGGCCATCAACACTAGTCATTTAATACTTGATATAAGTGATCCACATGTTGTTACAAAATATAACGAAAAAAAACACAACCATTTTCTGCCCTTTTTGTTTTATTTAACAATCATGTTCTGCTAAATACATGTATTACAAACTTGGTACTGGTCGGATGTCTACAGAAATCTTTAGTAAAAACTTGAATTCTCATTAAATCATATAATATACAAAACAATTGAATTTTTAACACACAAACGTCATTTCAATATAAGACTTTTATACTGGTATAACCAAGTTAGAATTGTTCTTTTGAGGTTTCTATACGTATACTCACTTAGTTACTAGAAACCCATCCATTTTTCCATCCATTAAAGGGGCTACTATACAGGGTCATCCCATCAGAAAAATTTATTAACTTCATGAAACATTTTTAACAAAACAACCCACATTTACACAATTTTTCACAAAGATGAGGTCAAAGGTCAAGGTTGCATTCCCTTAGAAACCAAATAAGCTTTGAAACCCGTACCTGTTCCTCGGAAATGTTGTCTCCCACCATCATATGAAGGACAGCCAGCAGCTCGTCTCTGGAGATCCTCTGATCACAGTCCAAGTCATACATCCTGAATGCAACTGGAAAAGTAAGTATTTACTGTAAGCTACAGGAAAAATATGTTACAACAAAATTCATGTATGCACTTCCACCTGTCACCATGTAATTTGCTCCACACTATTTATTATTATAACGGAAATTTTATCTTTTCAATGCTTACAGCTGTCTATAAGAAACATATTGAACAAATTACAAAAATGTATTTTACCTTGACAAATACCAAATAGTAAAGTCTTCATGATGTATATGGTGGTTTCCAACATTTTGAAAGAATGAGTATTTATTTACGGGTCAGTGATTTTTTCAACATTTGGGGAATGGGCCCTGGGCCCTTTGGATTGACAAAATTCCTGTTTTTTATTAAAATTTGGAAATTTATAAACTCTCTTACTTTTTTCAACGCATTTATTTTTTTAATTTTCAACATAAAATGATAAAGACAAAGACATGTGACTACAATACAATAACTTAAATACTGGGCAAGGGCAGAATACAGGCAAATGACTTATGGTTTAGGTTTATAAGCCTAGCTTCATAAACTTTTCTGTTTTCAAAACTAAATTTATTATTTTCCCCGGTATCAGAGTAAATAACCTGGACCATTCTCAAAGCTCTGCAAAATTTTACCGCATCACATAAAGACTCGTACATTTCAGTTTCTCCTCTCTCGTGTTCAGCTTATTCTTGTTTTCTTTCGCCTTCGTGGGTCGGAATCTAGCAAGAACGCTCATAAACTGCTTGAAGTTAACGGTCTCACATTGGCTGCAAAATGAACGTTTCAGATTAAAATGACATTTTGACATAACATGCATGGATAACCAGCATGAATTTTGAAATGCAAAAAAGCAGTTTGCCTTTTTTAGTATTAAGAAATTATAAAAAAATTCTGATAACCTATAAAGATCAGATAAATACCTTATAAAAGTTCTTCTTAACGTCTATAAGTAAGTCTGTAAACATGTTCTGCGATTAAATGTGCGTTAAACTTAAGGGTTATTAAGAGGCAAGTTACAATACTGGTCATCTAGTTTCGGATCGCTGTAATCACAGAGGGTATTCATAATTCTCATCAACAATAATGCCAATGCTTGCTACCCTACCTCTCAAGGAAGAAGGAATGAACGATCCTGTCACCGAGTGGATTGATGGCCAGCTCAGGAATACGAAGGAAATCCTCGCGACTGAAACATATCAACAAACATACTGCGTCACTTGGAATGCCTGTAATCTTCTGTCTGAGCCTCTCTTTTTGAAAAGGGGGTTTAATGCATGTGCATAAAGTGTCGTCCCAGATTAGCCTGTGCAGTCCAATAGTCTTGGACGACACTTTCAGCCTAAACTGGACTTTCGCTTACAAAAGACTACCCTTAAACCAAAAATATAAAAGCAAAAAGTGCCCTCCCTGATTAGCCTGTGCGGACTGCATTATAGGCTTATCTGGGACGACACTTTACGCATATGCATTAAACCTCATTTTCACAGAGCGTGGCTTGAATATAATAACTGCTTATGAGTCTCATTTTATGTATTGGCATTATACTACTTGAACATCTGTACTGTTGTACAAAATATTATTTATATTTAAATTTTGCATGTAATTGTCATTTAAATCTTGGCATTGATAACTACAGGATTTATAACTTCATAACTTTTATAAGCTATTCTTTAACTAACACTAATTAAGAGTATGGTCATTACAAAAGTTTTTACAAGAAACAGATTCTCGATTTCTGACAACCAATTAAAACTAGGCTATCTGGATGGCTTCATGTGCTTTTAATCAATTCAAATCAATCCCTCAATTGCGAAAAGGTCATGACTGCAGACTGCAAAATAATCCCATCTTCTGTTTGCCAATGTGATGAAATCTTAGCAATGGCATAGAAAAATTGTTTATCGATCGCCCAATTTACTTTGAAAAAACGCAAAAAAGCTGTTCGAAAATAAACCAAACAAATAATTAATTCACATTTCAAGGGTAGATTTTTAAGTAAAGCCCCTTGAGGTGACATGTACTTTTATTGCATATTTTCTATCTGTATTGATCTCCACTAGATTTTAGAGAATGTGTCAAGTCCTGGGCCCGTATTCATCAAACAATTCTAAGACTTAAGTCTAAGAATAAAGAATATTCTTTAAATTGGCATATTCAATAATTGCTTTGATTTTTTTGTTTAACTTGGCATTAAACATGATCTATATCTACATCATTATTCGAGTAGAACATTTTCTTACTGACAGTGTCACCAGTGGTAGTATGTGTATATTCAAATGCTTCACTACTTTTTCTTGGTTCCAAGTCTGTTCTTTATTCTTTAGTCTAAGAATTGGTTGGTGAATACGAGCCCAGGGCGCAGTTTTCCAATAAAATATTTGATAAAATTAAAATTAACTTACTATTACTGCAAAGCTTATTTTAAAATAAGTAAATAGATTGACTTCTTAATATTGAAAACTTTAAAATTACGAAATGATGGTACCACAAGTTATCATTACTAAACATTATTTCAGATTGAAACCTGTAAGTACCAGTTTTATATTCAAACCTGTAAACACTGGCTTCAGAGAAATAAACTGTGTTTTGTTAAATTTGAAATTGCAGTTTTCTCTTATTCTAAATCGCATGACTGTGTATGAACTGAATTAATTAAACACATTTATTGATTATTTGATAACCAGTTTTCGCGTGCTGACAAGCAAAAACTGGTTGGCTCAAATAAATGTTGGGCCTCAGCTCTATCCCTGTCAAGATCACTCCATTGACCAGCAAGCCTTGAGGCTTAACCATTTTCCACACCACATCAACCCCCTTATCTAACAAAGAATAATATGCTAATAAAAGTGGTCAACATTACTATGAATAGCCTAAAGACAAGATTGGAGACATCTGAATATTTAGTGTCAATTAGCTGGCCTGCATGACAGGGTTGTCAAGGTAGAATTGAGACCTTAAATGCTTTATACTTTTAAAACTTGAGATATCAATTATATCCTGTACTCCTTTTACAAGACTTAACTGATAAACCATATGAAGGATAGATCCTTGCCCTTTTTTTTGCAGGTTCGAATTCAGACCCCATTCCCAAACCTATTTTTTTTTTTCTCAATCCATATAAAAATTCCAAATTCAATAATACCTAAAATTATTCTTCAGGTACAATTTTATTGATGCCCATTTTAATGGCCATGTGATGATCCTTTTTGAAATGTGTAAATTTTATTTTCATCGTAGCATAATACATACATGCATGCTATAAACAGAAGTCTTGAAGTCTGTTATTTTTCATCCGTTAATTAAAGATATATCGTTAAATGTTGAGGCATAAACTGTTTAAATCATTCATTTTTCACAGGGATTTGTCCCTTTGTCCCCGGCCTACTACTAGCTGTAAAACTTTCCCATTTTATCAATAATGCTTGTAAAAGATTCTTGAATAACAAATTACATTTTCACAGTTTACTTTTGACCCATATACATTAGACATTCTTTATCTGGATTTACCTAACACATTGTCATGGTATTGTTACTACATACTCTGCCAATCAACAAACATTTGGAATTATAAGAAATATATACATTGTAGTACTTCAGCAAAATCACATGGGAAAATCTACAGGGCAAGAAGGTTTAGAAGGTTTCATCCACACATTTTAAATATGAAAATCGGGCAATGAAGTGTGATTCACAGGTTGTTAAAAGGAAAGAATGATACAAGTTAGTTTTGACTCGAACCAATTTAAAGCTTTATTTAAGTGTTTATACAACTGATTAATTTTTTTTTTCCCCAATTTAGTTGTTTTCTCTATTAAATATTTTCCCTAAAAAAAATGTGAATGGAAGAGAAAAGCCCTGCATATTCTTTATTTTGAGTCCAAAGCACAATATTAACATTTCAGATGACCTATGATGCGTCAGTAACAGTAAAATTTATTCGGTGAAGACGTTATACCAGCCCGCGATAGGCTTGAGATCTGATGACCGCAAAAAGTCACAGCCAATACAATATAATTCAATTAATTTAAGACTGGTAATTGTGTCTCGGTTACAAAAAGCATATATATTACAATGTCAAAGTTTAAAAACGTTAAGTTTATTTCCTGAACTCTCATATATACATTCATGATTGTAACAGTGAACAGCTACTGACTTTGCACGTAATTCAGTAAATGATTATGAATAGTTTTGTTTTTTAGATATTTTGAAAAAAACAAAACACAAGAGATGTGTCTGTCAAAACCACAATGCCCCCTACTGTGCCGCTTTGATTTTTTGTGTTTACCTTTGACCTTGAAGGATGACCTTGACCTTTCACCACTCAAAATGTGCAGCTCCATCAGATACACTGTACACATGCATGCCAAATATGAAGTTGCTATCTTCAATAATGCAAAAGTTATTACCAATGTTAAAGTTTTCGGTTAGACAGACAGACGGACAGACTGACGGACAGTTCAATTGCTATATGCCACCCTACCGGGGGCATACAAATCTGGTTAAAGAATATTATTACATATGAGTTTATTCATTAACATATTCTTCACACAATAATATCACCGCTTTATGAATGACCACTCTAAGTTATATAACATCCAAACATGTAGAGCTAGCTCTGAATGGGTGTAAATGTTTTCTAAAACACAAGATGTGTTTGTCAGAAACACAATGCCCCCTTCTGCGCCGCTTTGAAGCCATATATTTAACCTTTGACCTTGAAAGATGACCTTGACCTTTCACCACTCAAAATATGCAGCTTTATGAGATACACATGCATGCCAAATATCAAGTTGCTATCTTCAATATTGCAAAAGTTATGACCAATGTTAAAGTTTTCGGACAAACCGACGGACGGACGGACGGACGGACTGACTGACAGACGGACAGTTAAAAAACTATATGCCCCCCTTTGGGGGCATAAAAAGAAGTGAGTATATTATACATACGTGAGGACACCCCTGTTGTTCTTATCGAGTCTTGTAAAACGACTGTACAACCGAACAATCTGATTGTAGGAAACTGAAACAAAATCAAAATGAACATCTTAAGTGTGAAGGATGTATTATAATTTGTAGTGAAAATGTTACAACAAACATTTCTCCTAGAGTTAAAATTAATCTAAAACTAGTAGCTTAAAAATCAGAGAAATATTGCAGAACATTCTCATCCCCAATTGTATGCCCATATATATTTTGATAAAGTTTTATGATACCATAAAAACTAGTTGAGTTAAAGGGTGGACAAGATTAATTTGACCATTATTTCATAATTCAAGAGCAATAATTAATAAGTGTTTCATGCAATCTGGCTGGTTTTTTAATGTGGCTGAGAGAATATACTCACAAACATTATAAACAAGTTTCATGATGATCTGATTTAAACTGTTTGAGACAGTGGATAAGTCCATTTTTTGAATGCTCAAGGACCATACTTCAGAAGTGCTTCACACGATCATGCTTAAAATCAAACTTGGCTGAGAAAATGTGCCCCAAAACATTCACACCAAGTTTCATGATGATCCAATTACCGTAAGACTGTAAGTAAGAGAACAGACATGTTTATCATAACGCTTTTTTGTAAGGGCCAATAATTCAGAACTGCGTCATCGAAGTTGACATGGCAAAAGATTGGCTCACACCTCAGGAAGAAGTACATGTACAATGTAGTAATACAAAAAGGAGCATTAACAGAACAGTGCTTTCCACAGGCCATTTAAGGGTCCCTCAGCGGGGCGCTTGCATTTCGAAATCAGAGTCCGCGGGGCGCCTGAAATTTTCCGATCAGTGTATTCTGGCACTTACTGCAGCTTAAGATGAAAGGGGTCCTACTAAATACCACTAAGGACTGCTAAGTACAACAAAGGACCGCTAAGTACCACTAAGGACCGCTAAGGAACCACTTAGGAGGTCCAAATGACCACTAAGAAGACATTTATGTCATTTGTAGTGATAAGGGGGTAATTAGGATATATATTTGTGTTTCTCTTGGACAGTACCCCCGGTAATTCAAAATAAATAAAAAATAGTTGGGAAAAAATTCTGAAAAACTGTTGTGGTATTAAGTCTAAAATGTTTGTATTTCCTATTGTATAATTGAAATGTGATACTTTGAAGAAAAGAGAGATTCTGTGAGAATGACTTTCATTTTCAAACTGTGAAAAAAAAATCATTTATTTCCCTTCTTAAATCATGTTTAAAGAATGACCTTAATTTTCAAACTGTGAAAAAAGCAAACATTTTCCTTCTTTAATCATGTATTTGTATATCAATACGCGTGTCACCAATCAGCGTCATAAAGGTGTTATATAAACAATGGGCCTGGAGTGTATTGATGCATTCTTGTTTATAACACCTGTAGCAACAGTGGCAACAGTAGCAGTTATCAATATAGTCTAATTTTATAGTATACTGTATATATGCATACCACCTAATTGTTCTATA
>VMBQ01001345.1:84634-112268 GCA_007657795.1 Dreissena rostriformis
AATCAAATATCCATTTAGGGATCACTTTAAAAGAAAACTGATTTGTTTATTTATTGACAATCGAAGGCGTGTGTCAGTAATTGATTGTTGTCCAAGCACCACTTTGTGCGTAAGCTGTCAAGTTAATAAATGGAACTTATCGCAGTTAATATGTTTAATTATGTCTTACGACTTTAACAATTATAATATGTCATCACTTTCTTATTATTATTTCCATGCTTTACAAAGTCATTTTTAATTGAATTTAATAAATAGTTTAATACTAATAGAATATCACGCATACAAGAAACCAAATGCTTTATTTCCATACATATTTGTATTAAATATGAAATTGCACTACATGAATATGTTGTAGTTTGTTCTAAAACCTCTCACTTCATTAACTTTTTACCATTTTTTGAATATAATAGAACAGAACACATAGTTTATTCGAGTATACATAACACACAATAATAAATTACAGCAAAGCACATTTATAAACTGAATGAGTCGTAATTATTATACATTACAATATATAGCAGCACTGTTATTTTTTTTTAATAAGGGCTCCAAATGTTTTCACATTTCGTTTTCTACTCAACACCTAGTTTTCCGCTAATATGGGGGCGAAACGACCAGGTGCGAAACGACCAGGGCGGAAACGTCTTGGGGGCGAAACATCCGAGGACCTTTTTCTTCCCCACCCACTTTCAAGGTAAAAACCACTAATTTCCAATGAACTTTAGACAGATTATTGATTATTTTCTGTTTTGTTAGGGCTATTGTTTTTTTTCTTCCTCACCCACTTTCAAGGTAAAAACCACTAGTTTCCAATTAACTTCGCTATCTTCCTTAGCTTAGGGGCATACTCAGGGATAGAAATAAGCGGTTGCCAGTTCGCCCAGGGCGAGAAGATTGAGAGCTGAGTAAGTCAATTTTGTATTGTTGGCAGTCCGAAGAGCTTTTAAGAAAAGCTTGAACCAAATCAAATTCTAGACTGAGAAGTTTCACTCATTTATTATGTAAGGTAACACATTGATTAAAATGGGTCGATCTGACACGAACAATTAAAACCTAAAACATTGTTGTATAACAGACCTTTGATGTAAGAAAGTTTTGCATAATGAAATTAAACCCCATTGTCGGAAACTCAAAGATCAATTCATACATAACAGCGATCAGAGCGCAAGGTACAATAAAGAAAATTAAATAAAGCTAAAAACCAAACAAAAGTCGACCCATTTTATAACAAAATTTAACGATATTGTAGGCCATCTTGATGAGTAACTTTTTTGTCGTGGAGACCCGATCCAATGGTAACCATTTAGTATAAAAAGAGAGTCAAATTTTGAATTAGACAGATTCGGCTAGAGTTGAAAGATAGCTTCTGTGAGATATTTAGATTTTCTGCTGAATTCATAAATTTTATACTTTAAAATTGTGAAAATTGGTATAAAATACACTATACTATACTACACACCCAAATGTCGGCGTCTGACTGTGTTATGCTGGCATTGAGTTGAACATGCTACATCTCCATATTACTGTTTCTGCTACAGGTATTAAATTGTTTGTTGGGATCACATTTCGGGACAGAGGGATTAAGGTCACTGTATCTCAGAAAAGAAAAACAGTTTACGCTCAATAACTTCAGATTGGATGGAGGTATTGTGCTGTAATTTTGTTTCTAGGGAGCTTAAATGCAAACCTAGGGTGAGGTGCATTTGGGGCTAGTTGGGTCAAGGTCACTGTCACTAAAAATAGAAAAAAATGGTTTCTGTTAACTAATTTTTTAAAGTCTGGAGGGAGGTATTGTGTTGTCATTTTCTGTTAAGGTAGATTATGTGCTGACCTTGTGTTCACAGTTAAATGAATTCACCTAAATTTATTGGTAAAAATTTGCAAATCTATTTTCTTGGCATTGTCACATTTCTTGTTTTAACTTCCATCTTTTAATTAAAATACACATACTTCGTGAATATAACTACTACAGATATTCCACTTGTTTTAGACATCATATCAGGGGACTGACAAAAAATGTACATTATACTATCAAAATAAAAGTATCAAAGCAGAAGACTAGCTGAGGGCGCGGTCTAAAGAGAGCTCTTAGATTCAAGTCACTGTGATAGGTTTGAAAGATTGAAAGAATTTAATGCTTGGAAACATAATGCATAATGTGTATATTTAAGATAAATTAAGTATAGCTTATAATGGTTGATAGATGTAACGTTTTATCAACTCACATTTTGAGTTGTTTGTTCAAATCATAGGATTATTATTAATAGGTAATCTTTTGCTATAATCCATTTTTTGATGTGTAGCTTTGTCCATTCTATCATTGAAACTTTTGTAAACAGTAAATACAGTAAATACAAAGAAGTGTGTATACAAGGAAAGTTTGAGAGAGAGGATCTGACTAAAATCCAGATAACTTTGAAGAACTTGTAAATTTATGTGTATATAAATCTTGTCAGTTTTGACAATGTTTTTAGAAACCTCTAACTGTAAAACCAGATTACAATCTGATCCCAGGTTAGTTACCTATTTTGAGATTTGCTTTGAATAGCCATAGTTAAGACCCCTGATTGTGGTCTGATTATGTTTTGTTTTCTGTTTTTTTAATAAGTGTCATAACTTTTCAATAATACCTAGTCAATGTCAAGTTATATTCCTTGAAAATCCATTATGGAGTATAAATTGTACATGGGCTTCTCACCTAGGCGACCTAGGTTCAATCAAGCCCCATTCCCAAAAGCATGTGAGTTTGGTTGGTGGTCGCCAAACTGGACAGGTGGAGTTTCCATTGGGAACTCTAGCTACCCCCCACAACATAATACCACACTAAAATGAAAAATATCTTTCAATTAAAAACGAATAGCTGGAAAATGCATATATATTTCAAAATTCGTCCCAACCTTTGTGAGTCAAATAGTTAATTAAAAGGTAGGAGTGCTGGGACACACGCCAGGTCTTCACATAATGCAGCCTCAGGCGCAGACAGACCTCATAAACCTTGAAATACACACAGACATCATAGAACTGGTACTCTACTCCACACTTTTTGCCCATGGTGCCAACTGGCTTTGTTTGTAGGGTTTAGCATTTGGGGCTTAGACCAGATCATAAGGTTATACTTAAGTTAGTTAAGTTCAAACCTATTTATTTAAGCTCGATTGCATCAAAAGCCTAAGGCGTATTGAAACGCTCTTGAGTCCTTTTCCTTGGACTAAAAACCAGTACTTGGTGTCTTTGAGGGAGATTGAAAGAACGCTCCCACAGTGTGGATCAAACCCATGACCTCCCAGTTGCTATGCCAACACCATATCCACTACATCACGGCGACCTATGCTTAAGTTCATACCAGTCAGTTTGATAGGATGTTATTCATTTAAGGGTTTATACCAGAATCTCCTTGGGCGTCTGACCCATCTGTTTGTCTGTCTCTGCATTGACTCAAACTTTTTCGCAGGTGTTCTCCTACACTTTTCAATGTACTACATTCAAACTTGCAGCCATTGTTACTTATGATATGGAGTGCATGTGCAATTTTTATTTTCCTGCATCAAAAATGACAAAGGTATGCCCATTTTTAAGCTTAGAATTTCTGTAACATAATTAATGTTACTATAGACTTTATAAAGAAAAAAATATACATCTTGGAAACTATAACATCCAGATGTGTTACGTTTGGTATATAACATTTGTATATATTGGCCCTTAACATAGTTTCATCAAATCATGACCCTGCTGGGGTCTACATGCAGGGTTAGGGGGTTATACTTATATGATATGTTCAAGTTATTATAGGATTTTTAAGAATAAAATTTGCTTGCAGTAAATGTTTTCAAGAAATATCTATATAATATTAATTGAATTGAAACTTCACACATGTAGCCAGGATCATTATATATATATAACTTGCTAATTCCAATAACGAGGACCACTGACCTGTTGTAACCACTGAGCACCCTACTTTGTACTTCAAACTGTAAAATTGTGCATCCATATACCTATTTATAACTTCTAAAACAATTGTAACTTCACAGAAGTCGTTATGTGATGTACGATTTCAATGTGTGTACATGTATTATCAGTTAGCAGAATGAACAGTCAAGCTCTTGTTTATACTTGCTATGATGCAAGCCAGATTACCATGGTTCTTAGTCTTTTATGTAGCGTTTGCTTTTAGACCCCATGAATTGTGCGCTAAGGTTGTGCAATTTATCCAAACACTTGGATGATATAAAATGTCATTTAAAGATGTAAACATTTGCCTCAAATTTGCAAATACGTTTGGAAATTCCAGGTGACAAGATGACATTTGCCATGAATAAAACTGCAGCCATGTCCCAAAGGTTTGTTTTCATTGCAAGAACCACTAGATTGATCAGCTGTTTTAAAAGTATTTCATGCCAATCTAAAGGACGTTTAAATCATGAAATATCCTATTGCCAAAAACGCTTCAAAGCCAAAAGTATGCGAGCATCAAACATTCTCATGGGTTTTGAAGACCGAAAGATGAATCGAAAAAGGGAATTTGAAGCTGAGGACGAAAGAACAACATTAGAACTCATCTCTGATGGCGTAGAGATAATTCGAAAAGGGATCCCAGAGTTCAAGAAAGAAATGAAAGAGCGGATTTTGTTTGATTTTGAACCCCGTATGGATCATGGGGATTTTAGATATTTTGCGAAGTTTAATGAAGAAACCGTGAAGAAGTGGATTTGTACCGCTGATAGGGATGTGGAAGACGGAAAGAGTCATGCTGAGTTGACGCTGAGTGAACATAAAAAGGGACTCTTTCGAGGAATTCTCAACATCGATATACCAAAGGATGGTGTCTCCAAGAGGGCAGGCTTCTGTAACATAAGTTCTCCAGTAAAAACAGTTAAGTATACTAAGGCTGGTTTTGTGTAATTTAGTATTTTCAACCTTTGGAATCATGGTATTACAGGAACTGTTATACATCATGTATCTTGTGTTCTTTATACATGTATGTGCAGCAGATTTTCACATTTTTACTTAATTTGATATCACTTTAGTAAAATGGTATGTTATTAGCATCTTTGAACAAAGTCTTCTTCAAACTATTTATTATTCTTATTAAAAAAAGCAGCAGCAGATACTGTCTGTTCTTCAACTGATCCATATTTATGATATTATGGTAGGTTCAAAACTTCAGCTACATCTACAGTTCTCGTATCTGTATACCTCAGCAAGGAGGGAGTAATATTTTAGTTGTTTATCTGCATCAAATGTAAGTCTGAGAAGTTTTATTCCAAATTTCTCATTCAATTTCATGTAAACTTAAAATATGTCATCACCGTAAATAGCCTATATTTTATTCCAACTTGTTTAAAGTCATTTATCCACTGTTGATTTTTTATTTGATTCAAGATTTTCAAGATTTATAAAAAAAACATTTTTAGAAAGTCAATGGCCATTTTGGACACAATAACCTACCATGAAATGTAATAATTGATAGCCTAATGTTGTTTGGCCATTTTGGACACAATAACCTACTATGAAATGTAATAATTGATAGCCTAATGTTGTTACAGATATCATTTGGTAGAGAAGTCGCGTATGATTTCACTGGTTACACTGACCTACATTTGCGTGTCCGTGGTGACGGCCGTAACTACATGGTGATTCTACAGATGCATCGTATCTGGGACCACCTGCAATATGACATGTACAACTATCCCCTTTTCACGCATGGTGGACCGTACTGGCAAAATGTTGTGGTTAGTATATATAGACATTATCATTGTGGACAGTCATGATGTTCATTGGATATGACAATTAGCTGTACATTTGTATTTCATACCATTTCAAGGCACTCAACTGAGTAATCTTATGTGAACACTGCCACGCTGGACTTCTCTTCATGCAAAGATAAAATTGTCCATATAAGGGGTGATATTTAAATTACTGATGAAAAATATGTGACATAATATAAACATAGCTCTGTAACTACTGCAGTTATTCTGGTGAAACTTCACACAGGTCATTAGGTACATTTCGAAAAATCACTGACAAAACATATTTATATTTATTACCGGCACCTTTTCATAGATTGTGGCATGTATTGAAGTTTGTCATTAAATGCTTTAAAATTGATAAATATAAATATTGAAACTAAAAAGCTCCAGTAAAAAAAAAACTGGGCTTAAACCACTTACCCTTGGAGTAAAAGTCTAGCACTTTACCACTCAGCCATCCGTGCTCATGCACTGAGTTGTCCATTTTATACATTATACAAGCAATCCCTGTAATGTCACAAAATATAACAATAACTAAAGCATCCTCCAAATTTGTTAAGCTTTATAATTTTCAGGTTTTTAAATCATCAAAAGATGCATATAATAGATATTTTAGAGCATGGTAAATGTGCAGTACATGTATTACTGGTTGACTGTTTCCTTGCAAAAAACATTACTACAACGAAAATTTGCAAATCTGAAACACATTTTTTAAATTTTGTCATANATTGTGGACACAATAACCTACTATGAAATGTAATAATTGATAGCCTTATGTTGTTACAGATATCATTTGGTAGAGAAGTCGCGTATGATTTCACTGGTTACACTGACCTACATTTGCGTGTCCGTGGTGACGGCCGTAACTACATGGTGATTCTACAGATGCATCGTATCTGGGACCACCTGCAATATGACATGTACAACTATCCCCTCTTCACGCATGGTGGACCGTACTGGCAAAATGTTGTGGTAAGTATATATAGATTTTATCATTGTCATGATGTTCATTGGATATGACAATTAGCTGTACAAATGTATTTCATACCATTTCAAGGCACTCAACTGAGTAATCTTATGTGAACACTGCCACGCTGGACTGCTCTTCATGCAAAGATAAAATTGTCCATATAAGGGGTGTTATTTAAATTACTGATGAAAAATATGTGACATAACATAAACATAGCTCTGTAACTACTGCAGTTATTCTGGGGAAACTTCACACAGGTCATAAGGTACATTTCGAAAAACACTGACAAAACATATTAATATTATTATTACCGGTATTAAACGCACCTTTTCATAGATTGTGGCATGTATTGAAGTTTGTCATTAAATGCTTTAAAATTGATAAATATAAATATTGGAACTAAAAAGCTCCAGTAAAAAAAAAAACAACTGGGCTCAAACCACTGACCCTTGGAGTAAAAGTCTAGCACTTTACCACTCAGCCATCCGTGCTCATGCACTGAGTTGTCCATTTTATACATTATACAAGCAATCCCTGTAATGTAACAAAATATAACCATAACTAAAGAACCCTCCAAATTTTTAAAGCTTTATAATTTTCAGGTTTTTAAATCATCAAAAGATGCATATAATAGATATTTTAGAGCATGGTAAATGTTCAGTACATGTATTACTGTTGGACTGTTTCCTTGTAAAAAACATTACTACAACGAAAATTTGCAAATCTGAAACACATTTTTTAAATTTTGTCATTTTATCAAAATGTGAACAGGTCCCTTTAAAGCTGAATGTTTAGTCCTGCATGTTACCTTAAGAGAGCTCTGTTTCCTGCCACTCCCAACTTATTTAAATGCCCATGATTTATTGCAGATACCGTTCTCAAAGTTTTTCCTGGCAGCCGCAGGGCGTGTGCAGAATCAACAGGAACATGTAGGGCTGAATCACGTGCGTGACATCGGCATTACAATAGCAGACGACGTTGCGGGACCCTTTAAACTGGAGATCGACTATATAGCTGTAGTCAGAGATGAAAACACTAGGAAAACAGACTTTGATATGGAGTTGTATTCTACAAATAAGTATGACCGATTTTAAACGGGCTTGTGCATTTACAATTTTTATGCCCCCAGTATAATAAATAAAAAAAATAACAACACATGACATTTCATGAACCATTGGCACATGCAGTTTTGCTCAAATAAACAGTGATTTCACATAATGAATATGTTTAAAAAAGAGAATAATCTATTTGTGTTTATTCTTTACTATTATACAGCACATTTGTATTTACTAACAACAATTTCTTTGTTGTTTTTAAGCCAAATATAAAATGCATTACCCCTTGCTCAAGTAAATTTAATTAAGAGCTGTGCTTAATTATAGTAAAGCATACAGTGTGAACAAATATTAGCATTAAGTTTACGACCAAGTTCAAACTTCAATTCAATTCTTACAACAGCCTTACTTTGACCTTGAACTAATTATACCCTAACTACAAGTCAGTAGGTAAGGCTATATAGCAGTCAGATTGTGATGTAAGCCTGTCCTGTAACGTGTGCTCACTCCCATGCTCTGAAGGATTTCAAAATAATTGTTAATCAACTGTGGCTACTTTAAGGTCAAAGATCACTGGCTCTCGCTTTGTCCTCTGCATTGAAGGAGGGATGAAAATACTGAACACAAATCTTCAACTTAAAGACTCCCTGTGTTGGTTGCAAGAACCAGGTGACCTTCAGGGTCATATTAAGAGATCAAAGGTCAATATACAACACTTTTGAGTTGAATTAAGGTGTGTCTGCTCTGTAACTCTACCATTAATAACCAGTCAAAAGGCAGAATTAATTGTCAAAGCTCTGCATCCATGTATGTTTGGTCTTTATTTGGACTTTGGAAAAGTTCAAACGTGCTATTTATGGGTAATGTGGTAGGATTATTTTATTCTTATTTACCACAACATACCATAACGATAAGTTTAAGCCTAAGCATATTACCTTGATTGGATTAAAAGGCCTTACCCTGTTGAGATTATCTCTAGTCGGTTTCCTGAGTAAAACCAGTACTTGATGACAATTTTGACTCTGAGAACACTTCTGGTGTGGATCGAACCTGGATCTTTTAATTGCAAGGTTTCAGATTGTATAGTTTGGGGCAAGAAGTGATTTTCTGATCAGATATATCGCTAATCAGAACATGCAGTTTGATAATGAGCTGTATACAAGTTATCGTAGACACACTGAAGCTTTCGTAGAAAGAACAAATCTATTAATGTAATTCGGCTGAACAATATTCACAGATGTATAAGCACATATATTAAGACAAATTTAGGTTCTGGTGTCTCACAGCTTTTAACTAATTAGAAAACAGTTTGCTGAGTTTAATTGTGTTCTTGATTTTGTATGAAACACAAAGCATGTCATTGTCACAACCTGCTCATGGTGTGCTTTTGTCGGTGAAGGCGTTTTAGGTCGTGCTTTGCACACATTAAGATGTTTAGGAAGAGGCTACATTTATTTGCCAATCTAAAAGAAACTTGGTCAGAACATTTATTCTAATGATATCGCAGCCCAGTTTGAAAATAGTTCCGGTCCGTTGAAAAAAAGGAACCCATGGCAGTTTTCCTTATATGGCAATAGTGAAGCCTTGTGAACACTCTGTAAGTCACATGTTTTGTCCAATAGTCATGAATCTTTCTCAGAACATTCGTTCTAATGATAATTTGATAAAGTTTTTAAATGGTTCCGTTCTGCTGAAAAACATGGCTGCCAGGGGCAAGCAAACTAATTTTCCTTATAAGGCAATAGTTAAACCTTATGAAACTTATAAGCACTTGTTTTTCTGCCAATCTTCATCATGTCCTTTGCTCAGATGCTGTGTTCTGCAAATAAGGAATCATTTTGTTGATAAAGAGGTATTACTTTTAAGAAATTACCAGTAAACCATCTGAATGTAATTAATTCATATAATGACGTTAATAACTTGAATGCAGTCATCTGAATGCCTATAAAATATAGAGTTACATTGCCATGCAAAACTGTTGATTGTGATTTCAGAAGATAATTATGATGTGATGATGATGGTGATGGTGATGATGATGATGATGATGATAAAATGATGATCAACTCTCATACATGTACCTCCAACTTACCCATTTCAGCCATCTGCTTAGCAGCAAAAATAAATATCTGTTTTAACATTATTGTGCTATTTTAGCTCACCTGAAGTCTTATTTTTTGCCCAAGCATCATCAGACTTGCTCATAACATAATGTCCCAATAATATATTGACAGAGTTCTTAAATAGGTCCGGTCCATAAAAAAACATGGCAGCGAGAGAGCGTGGCAGTTTTCCATGTATGGCTTTAGAAAAATCTTTTGAACACATTTATTGCCCAATCTTCATGAAACTTGCTCAGATATTTTGTCCAAATGATATCTTGGTCGAGTATTAAATTGGTTCTGGTCCGTTGAAAAATATGTCCACCAAGGGGCTCTGCAGTTTTTCTTATATGGCAAAAGTGAAACCTTGTGAACACTCTAGAAGTCACAGTTTTTGGCCCAGTATCATGGAACTAGATCAGAACATTTTGTTGTAATGAAATCTTAGCCAAGTTCAAAAAAATGGTATGGTTCATTGAAAAACATGGCCACAAGGGGGCATGGCAGTTGTCCTTATATGGCTTTAGTAAAAACCTTGTAAATACTCCACATATCAAATTTATTGACCAATCTTCATGAAACTAGGTCACTAGATCAAATTGTAGAAAAAGCTTGTGAACTCTATAGAGGCCTCATTTATTAACCAATCTTCATGACACATGGTCAGAAGATTTTTTCCCCATGCGATCTCATGCAAGTTCGATACTGGGTCACTTGGGTTCAAACTAGGTTTAGGAAGTAAATTTAAAGAAAAAACTTGTTAACAATCTAGAAGCCATATGTAACTTGGTCAGACCTTTTGTCCCAACACCATGAACTTTGATAAGATTAAAGGTGAATCTTATTGTGTTGAGACTTCGGTAGCCAATTGTATAAATATGGACAACTTTAGCCAATCCAAAAGATAACCTTTTTCAGAAAAAGTTAACCGAAGTCAAATACCTTGGCTAAATCTTACCCAAAACGTACACCTGTTCGGATATCTGTTTTTTTACAATGGCTAACCAAAAAAGATATCCTGAACTTGAAGATAAGTTATCCGCTGGCTACATATAACAAAAGCAGTGACACCACACTAAACACGTCATGGGCGTGACAACCCAAATCGAAATATTCAGTGTTCAGTATGGTCATCATCAGCGAGATTTCGGTTTGCTTTCTCTCACACATGACCATTACGCGCAATTGTCTTAGCATTCAATATTCCTGCTTCATATAATTATCGCAAGAAATCCAAGTAAAAATCCATGTTTCAATCCATATTCAAAAGCCTGTGTGGTATAGGCTATTAGCGATAGCGTGTAGGCTTTTGCTTCAAAAGTCACCTTGTGCGAACCCCAGTGCATGAATTTGTTTTAGTCCCTTTAAACCCGGATCGCCTTGTTGAGAAGCGCAGATCCCAAACACTACGCTAACGTTCCGGACAGACTGGTGCAGCTTACGGCTGAGTCAAACATTTTATTACTCAACTTGGTGTTCCATGTTGTACGTTAATTAGAAGGTATACACATTAACGAAATTGCGCTGTAAGAACAGTTGATACTGCTGATCGAACCGGTGAAAAAGCTTGTTGAAGCAATTTATTTTTAAAAAGCCTATTGCTAGGCAAATCATTTTATAGCTCAGCTGATTTCTAAGTCACCGGATTGTGAACAGGAGCAATTTATTTCGCGTGTAACGCAAAATCCGAATAATCGCATGTAATCAAATTTCACTATAAAAACTGGACTGGGTTCAAGGATTTAAACCTGTAATGGACTTCGTGTAATATCGACATATTGAACATTACTGTCAACCCGGATGCACTCTGGATCAGCAGACAATTTATTGCATAATCAATTTATCTTACGGAGGTTCTGGAGATAGTCGATGTATCACGATTAAACCCGAACGGTCTCCGAATATGTGCGTACAACTACAATAATTTGGTCACAATCGAAACAAGATATAAGTTCTATTAGTCAAAAAGTTAAAATGTCTCCGAGGTGTAGAAGAGAAGCATACGTAATTAAATCGAGAGGTCCTGGGTTGGATTTCAGACCTCACCTTTTAATCAATGTATGTTTTGCTATTATAGTTACTTTAGGCAATTAAGATATGGTGTTGTAAATAAATACATTCAATGGTAGTTTTAATTAAAAAAAAATGTGAACATATCCATGTTTATTCCCAGGTCAACATTTCCCATTTCTTATAAATTACAGAAAAAAATAAATTCCAAGGTACAGGTGAGTAAGTCCATACCTGATCTGGCTAGGTTCCATGTAAACAAATTGTTCGTAACGATATGAGTTTATTAAGAACTATCCATACTTTTCACATATTTAAACACACATTTGCACAATTGAACTATTCTATATGGAAACTGCGGTATGTAATTCTGAATATCAATTCTTGGGAGAGCGATATGAACTGAGCAATATGAATTTTATGAACTATTTCGGGCCCGATTGCTTTCGTTTACAAATGATGTTCTACATGTAATTCATACATCTCAGCAATTTATAATAGTTGTATATAACTATAACGTGTTTCAGAAGTTTATAAACATCTACAATTCTCAAATGGAGTATGGTTATGACATTCATTTGTGCAAATGTGTGTACCCGTGCAAGTGATGCTGGAACTTAAAGGGACTTGTTCACAGATTTTGGCATGTTTTGTAGTTTGACACTAAATGCTTTAAATTGATAAATATAAACATCAGAACTAAAAAGCTACAATATAAAAACAAGAATAAAGGTAACAAATGAAAGAAAAAAAGAGGAAACAAAGTTAACCTCACCAGGGCTCGAACCAATGACCCATGGAGTAAAAGCCAAGCGCCAAAAGCACTCAGCCATCCGTCTTCACGAGTGTATGTGTGTAATTCAGAGTTTATGTTCGGGTCGTCGTTGAGTCTTTACAACTACATTATGTGCGGACCTGACCATCCGTCTTCACGTGGGTTGCCATTTATTTTATACTTTGTATAGCTATCCACGTGTTGTTACAAAATATAACGATAACACAAGAAATCGAAATTTTTAGATCGTTTCGCGTCTGAGACGCTTTAAATTTTATCAATTTCTAACGATGATTTTTCGTAAACGAAAGTGTATTTTCAGTTTAAGTCTGCGGCATGAGTGTTATTTCACACACTGATGTACATTGTTAATTTATTTCTTGAACATGTGACAAAAAGTTGAAAAATTCACATTTTGATAAAGTGTGAACAAGTCCCTTTAACAAATCTGTGCGGTGAAACTCAAATATTCTTTTATTTTTTCGATCAATGATACATGATAGAAACTATATATGCTCAACGTTTGTATTTTCCATCTGCTGTTTTTTTTAATTACTTATAAAATTTCTTATGACTAGAGGCTGGTATTTTTTCTGGTTTTCTGAGGAGACCAAACTAGTTTTGCTGTATCAATATTTATGTTCATATGAGTGAATTTTGTAATTAAATGGTCGTAAAAAAATGGGGGGTAAAAAGATTGGGGTTGGTAACTTGGGTTGTCAAAGAATCTTTAATGGATCGGTAATTTTATCTAAAACTTTGATTTTGGATGCAGAATACCATGGCGATCGGAAATAAGCGAAGAAAGAACAGACAATTAAAAAGTCGTATAACAGTTCGAAAACCTTTAAGTACAGATCGCATAAAATGATTGTTCTAGCAATGTTACGAAACTTGTGCAATGTCGGTCAAATGAGACCCCTATAAAAGTTGACGAATCTATTCAGATAATAACTAAAACCGCTTGCTGAACAGAGAGTCTCGACCCACCTTGGATAATATTTGTAAGACCTGATATATACAATGTATCTCTAATAGTTCACAATAAATTAACTAACAAGTTAGCACTGTACAGAAAAACATAACTATGTATAAGGCTGTAAACAGGTTCTAGGTACATAACAAGTATATATATAATCTCTTCTGCTTAAAGCTAAAATACGACAATATTGTAGATATTAACATGAATACCTTACACTGCATCCACACAGCAAGCATGAGTCAAACTGCTGTAGATTAAACTAGATGATTATTGAAACCACAAAGATAGACACTATCGTCAATAATAAAACATTCCTTTGTTTAACGAAATTTACTAATTGTTATGTACAAGATAGGACAAAACATACAACACCACAATGCGAAAAATAAACGATAACAATTACGATCACCACCATTCTTGTAAATTGTACAGTATATATTTTCAAATGATCTCCCTTTTCGTGCATATTTTGCCCACTGAGTAGCATAATTATTGTCAACAGGATAACGTTTTAAGGCCCGTAAATAAGCCCTCCAATCAATCTAAACATGTGCCAGTAAGCGGCGTTATTCTGTGGTTGAATAGCCACTGACAACTTATAGCTACGCCAAGCTTGTGAAAACACGCCTTCCAGCTCCCAACAATGCCCTATCAGATTAAGTGTGGTTTCGATATGATCATATTCGGTAGTTGCTAGGTCTTTGCAAAACACGTGATCTTGGAGATTCTTTAACGCAATGTGTTTCTTGCTGATTAATCCAGTTCTTCGAAATGTTAAATACTGAAGGTAATACATGTACGCCCTGGAATCAACCACCGCAAGGTCCATCCAGAAACGTCCGTACAGTGGATGACGGCAATTTGCATCCTCTACCGTTATCGTTCTGTAGAACTCGGCGACAAGCTGAGCAGGAACACAATTCATTTCGTGTCTGTTAAAAATCGTACACAGAGCAATCACGTTTTGCAAAATGTCTTGGAATTCTTGTCGCCATTCCAGCAGCTCTGAATCAAACTCAGATTTCCTGAAAGGACTATAAGGCATAACTTTGTTAGAAATAAGAGCGTCTACTTGCTGCAGAATTACATCGGTCTCTTTAAAACGCCGTAACGAGAGATACATCGACGCCAACTTAAGACGACTTGAGGTCACGTCGGACGTCAGTGACTTATCAAACAAAGTGAAAATCTCCTGCGGTAAGCTCTGATTCTGACCAATACACAGTGATGCCTTCATTGCAGCCTGAATAGAATAATGGAATGGTAATACAATAGAAACGGTTGAACGAATTTTCCCCGTGCTTGTTGTATTAATTTTCTCTAGGTTTTGAACGTACCGGTCATGGTCGTTAATTACTTCTGATGTTTCTACTGCTGTAAACATATCCATTAAGTTACCATAGACGCATGATTGAAAGATCAGATATTTTAACAACTTTTCAGCAACAACGATATCAAGCTCTTCGCAAGGAAGCCCACTGTCAACGGAATTCGATGATATACGGTTACCAAGGTCGTCCATTTTTACGTTATGCAAACAGGACACATCATTACGGATCATATCCGTGAATAACTCTATCAATTCCGGAAACTCTTTCCATTGAAGTTTACCGGCAAATAAATTCACATTGGCCGTCGTGTAGTGTGGACAATATCGCACCTTTAACCATCGCCTTAATGTTGTCAAACACAGTTTCAAACATTGGATAAGATTTTCATCTTCCCAGATGCATGGCGGAGACCTTTCCACGGTAAACAGCAACGCAGTTTTTAAGTGAAACGTGCTTAAGCGGTCGTCAACGAGCGGCTTGCAAAACTCTTTTCTGATCATTTTCATAACTACGTACACTTTCAATTGCGTCATTGTGAGGTTGAACATCAAAAGCCGCTCCATTAAATTGGTAGATAACCTCCAATGAAGCTCATGCCAGTTGTCATATGTTCGCACTGTTAATGTTCCTAGGTGTTGGCGCAGGTCCCAGTGTGTTGTGTTCTCAACATGCGCCGTCGGAACCAGGAAAACCCCGCAATCCTTAAGCTGTGTCAACATTTCTGTTCTAGGCCAATGTCCGGGCTTTGGCCTTCGGAAAATATATTCACAATCTTCAGGCAGTTTTGCACAGTGAAATGCGCGGACCATATCTACCACTTCGTAGACGGTACGCGAAGGGCCGTGTTGGATAAGATCAATACCCCATTCATCGCAGGTCCCTTTGATAAGCGTTTCGTGCAGAGTGTTTTTCAGGAACAAGCGCCCTTGAGCATCCACGTAAAGACCGGGAAGCGTAATATCTTTCCACAATTCAGGATCACTAAGTAACAAACAACAACACTGGGGCGGAGGCGACATGTCCGTAACCACAAACAACTGCAGTCGCCCAAACTGCCAGTCCGCAAAATCATGAATCACCGGCCATGCTTTGTCACACGTTAGAACATCAATGTCTGAGTGCATGCCCTCTGTGGTAGTACCTTCGATTTGGCTTCCGAAAGTGTATGCATCGACATCGTTGCCCAGCGCCTTTTCACTTATGGTATTTAAAGCTTCGATATAAAGCCACGATGTCCTTCTCAATTGAATCGTTTCCTCATTGACGCCAATGTCATTCATAGCCTAGGAAAGAGCCGCGGATGTCACAATGCGCTTGTTCTCATTATTCTGAAAGAGAAATAACCGTTATGTTATTTTTTTAAATCTTTATATATATTTTATTGTTCCCTACCGGTTTCACCGGAGGGGACTTATGGTTTGCGCTCAGTCCGTCCGTCTGTTAGTCTGTCTGTCACACTTTTCTGGATCCTGCGATAACTTTAAAAGTTCTACATATTACGGACAGATGGTAATATGGAGAGTATGCACGTCATTTCATTTTGTTCCTACGTCAAGAATTCTGGTTGCTATGGCAACAAAAAAATCTGACAGTGGTGGAGCCGGTAGGGGACATAAATTGCTTGGCAATAGTCTTGTTTTAGCTGACTCTAACTATAGGTCAACGGCAATTGCAATTGTATAAGAGCTACATGTATATTCGGAAACGGTGACATATTTGCACAGACGTTGTTATTTTGGCTGATTTCTACTGAAAACCTATGGCTTATTGGAAATCTTCTGAGGTCATTTCCTGCGTACCAGTTCTGCGTGGTTTGATATGAAATACTGAGAAAACACTCAGAAATGTGATTAACAACGTGACCTCGAAGTTCCATGGCAAATTTATGTCAAACATGAATCTAATAACATGGCCACAATGTTTATAATTTTTAAGAATCCACAGTCATTAAACCAATCAACGCCCATTTTATTAAAATACGTAATCAATCTATAAAAAGAGAAATGAGAACTACCGTTGCATGGATGACTATTAATTCACTATGAACGCAGTTCTGTTTATATATACAAATAGTTATGCTTCAAAAGCAGGTAACCATCGACATTTTTTAAGACAGTGTTATTGTATCTACAAATTATGTACAGGTGTATTGTAGTCACATACACATACTAAGTACAATCTAATTTACATAATAAAGTATTAAAGAATGTGTAGCAAAAAACGCATAAATATCGTCAGAAAAGGATTAACATGAATATACGATACTATAAAAGGTAAAAAATATGAATACGGGCCGCGCAGAAAAAAAATGCAATAATGACAAAAATCACATTTTCGGATTAGTAATCGATCGGCATATTGCATTTTATTTCGGGATGGTGATTGCTAAAAAAAATATTTGAGAAAAAACACCCAAATTATGCGCATTTTCGTGATATGACGTAAAATATTTTTTTACGTCGGACTTTAAAAGATGATTCTTATTATGTGACAGGACATTTAGGAATAATGCGTGCTGAAACGAACATATAAGCTGATTTTTTTTTACTAATCTCCTTAATAATTGTAATTTGTAAGGTAGTTGGAATGTAGTTGATGATTAGAGTTATACTATTATTATAATAATGTTGGCCATAAACGACAGAGGTAAAGATGAACAGCAAAACTAAGTTAAAATACGTAACATTATACCACAGATCGATCGATAAACAAAGATTGGAAACATCAATGCTTGACTATGGAGACCATTTACATTTAAACGGAGGGAATACTGACAAGTTATACAACATATACGAAAAATATTTAAACATTGAGCATAAGGGAGAAAAGACAATATTTAAGTGTATGGAAAACAAGCACCAAAAACACGTTATACATTAAAACTGTTTCAATATATTTTTAAGGAACATACATAGCTTCATTTTCGTACTGTTATTATGAGAATCGATGGACATTAAAGATTTTAATGTTTACTATAGTTGGTCGCGTGTAATTTTTTTTTTTAATAAAAACGTTTTCTAAGATTTTAGACCTTTACTTAAAGTAACATTTTTGTCAGAGTTAACAGGTAGTTTCAATATGTCACAATAATACTGTGAATAAACATTTACACAATTTTGAAGATCGTTTTCTGACTCAGCTACGACGACAGTGTCGTCAGCGTACAACAACACAAATAGTTTGAAACAGTTTAATATTTCGTTGTCGTTTGACTGAATATGAAATTGTATCCGTCGACGTATCTGCTATCATTGAAATGTGAATGTGGGCCATACATAAAGAGTGAAAATAGTATGGGGGATGAATGTTGTCTTTGTTTTACCCCACCTGAACATGAAAATGAGTTATTGAAAATATTTTAATAGTATTTAAGAACTTTCAACTTATATTGGATTGGCCTTACTTATAACACAATAATCATCTATTGATAGTATCAAATGCAGCATTTAAATCGTTAAATGCACAAAATAATATTTGTTTAGTACTGGGAATATTCAGCGCGTATAAAACAAGCATATTGTCAGCGGTTGAAAAATGTTTACGGAATCCCGTTTGATGCTTGTCAATAAGGACATATTTCAAGATAAATCTTTCAAAACGTATGTTTTAGACTGAATTGAATAATTTACTCAAAGCTTTTAGTTAGAAGGATCTTTTTCACAACATTAGTTTGTATACGTTGGATTAATTTATCTTATTGTCCAATAACTAGGTACAATACCAGAGCTAAATACTAAGTTCACTAATTTAATATATACCTCTCTCATAATTGGAAAGGATATTTTGATATGATCATTCAAAATGTTATCAATGTCGCATGCTTTGTTATTTCTAACAAATTTAGACAATGTTCGATTTATTCGCATGTTATCTCGGCATTAAGTATATCGTTATTATAAACGGCAGCTGACTGTGTTTCATACTTATTAAAATCAAACACAGTTTGGTCGCCATTTACTGTTTTAAAATGGTCTTCCAGCAAGGCAATAGTTGCTTCAACCGTGTTGCGTTTGTATTTTTGGAATGTTTTATAACCTTGTTTCATTGTTTTCTTGTATATTTTACTTAACGGACATATTTGTTTTGTATAAATAGTTGGAACGGTGAAAAATTATCCGGGCTTCTTTACAATTTTTGTCGTACCATTGGGTTCGTTGCTATACTTATATTTATTTACATTTTATAAGTGCCGACACTTATTTTACAGCTGCTATGATATAGAGAATCAATTTTGAAGACTCTATTGTCTATTTCATCAATTGAATATGAATCCGCATTTTCAAGAGCTTCGAGATCCAGGAATATGTCATCGACATTCAAAGTAGTAGTTACTGTAAAATACAAAGTAACTTGTAGCCAAAACCATTGGCCGTTTTGTCTATTAACAGTCTTATTTGATTCTAAAGATTGTTTCTCATCAAATGAGCAATGGAAAATGACGATATATTTCGAATTGGAAAACGTGCAAAGATCTATAAATAAACTAATACATTAATTTATAGTTTATTTAGTTTTAGTTTAGTTTTAGTTTATTTAACCCCCACAAAACTGCATCAATTTATTGCGTGCGATGTGTTTACAGCATGAACCAATAAACCTACAGCAACGATAACACTGGCGTCCTATTTCAAATTTCTTATACACTACAAACTTTCAATTGCCAACATCGGACCAGAAAACCAGACTCTCGGTTGAAAAAAAAAAATATAGTGCTGCGAAACAATTTCATTTTCTTTGCTATAATTCGTCGATTAAAAACTTCCGCTTTCGGTTTGATAATATCTTTTTACCAAGTGTTTGTTTTAAGCCTTTTTACACAAAAGACACCCAATTTGATGTCGATTGTAACAGGTATTGTGTTTGTTACGATGTATTAGGTTGATTGAACTCGATTTTATAGAAATTCGTGTGGCCTTTTTTAAATTGGTGTTCGCTTTTACCAGGAAGAACTTTGAGCTGTGCGTATGTTCTCATAAAAGCTCAAAGCATTCAAGAAGAACTAGCTGGATCACACGTGGGAGATTCAGATTTAATTTAACCCTATTTATTTTAGCGCGATTGCATCGAAAGCCTAAGGCTTATTGAAAAGCTCTCGAGTCCGTTTCCTAGAAATAAGAACCAGTATTTGGTGTCTTATGGGGAGATCGAAAGAACGCTCTCACAGTGTGGATTGAACCCGTAACCTCCCAGTCGCTAGGCGGACACCATATCCACTACGCCACGGCATACAGGTAAAGATTTGTATGGTTCGGTCGCTGTAGCTGATGTGCATGGTAAGTATACATTTGTTCCATCGCATAGTTTGATTATGTTAGCAAGTTGTTTTGGGGTGTGGGATATATTTCGTGTTGTGCATTGGAACATTTATAAGTGTATTACATGCATGTCTTGAACTTACTGAGCACGCAGCCCGTGACACTGGTATGTTCATTTGAGCTTCCGTCACTGATTCACTAATACTTCCCGAATCTTTCTTCTTGATGTTTTGTTTGCCTTTGTCCTTGGGTTGATTTGTTGCCATTTTCGATTTGTTTTATGTACCAGTTTGTCATTCACTGTGTCGGTGTACACTCATGAGCACTAATATCACCTATGTTCTAAAATCGCGAAACTTATTGATTCCAAACACTGTAAATATTACATAGACTTAAAGATTACTCGCTTGATTTTTCTGCGTTCGCCATTTTAGCCTGTTTCGTTATCTGGCGTTATCACGTGGGACTTAAACGTGTGCGCCCGTTTATTTCCCATGAACATTATTTGGTTTAAATGACTGCCTACAATTGAAAACCATAGACATATGAAATACAGTTTCGATATGTATTAAAGCATTAATAAATTAAAGTGACGAAGCGATGTAATAATGATACATGATATACGAATATTACATAATATGTTAATCAAATATATGTGTCTCTGCAATAGTATTAAGCGACACTACGTAATATTTAAGGCCGAGTTAACTTTTTTAAGTTCACCCTTAAGTAATTGTGCTTGATGACATCTTAATTATATCTGTATTACTCCTTTTTTAATATCATTCTAAAAATAATATAAAACTTTTACCTTGAAATATATAGGAAAAACATTAAGTATATTATGGCCTTAAATTATGGCGACAACGTATCGGTGCACAGTGCGACATAACCCGGTCAATTTGATCGACTCAATATTATTACGAAACCACTCAATATAAGGATGGTTTGATATAATATAATGACAAATGTTCCCAATATAATGACAGATTGAATTAATATAAGGATGGTTTCACATAATATCTTGACAAAAGCAGTCAATATAATGACATATTGACTTAATACAAGGATGGTTTGACACAATATACAATGATGTAATGATACAAAAGCACCCAATATAATGAAATATTGACTTAATATAATGATCGTTTCACATAATATATTGACAAAAGCACTCCTATAATGACAGATTGACTTAATATACGGATGGTTTGACACAATATATTGACAGATGCACCCAATATAGTTACATATTGACTCAATGTAACGGTGGCTTGACATAATATATTGACAAATGCACCTTATATAATGACGTATTGGCATAATATACGGTCACATCGACATGATATATGGGTTTGTTAACTCAATATAAGGATGGTTTGACATAATATATTGACAAAAGCACCCAATATACTGACAAATTGACTTAATATAAGGATGGTTTCACATAATATATTGACAAAAGCACTCAATATAATGACAAATTGACTTAATATAAGGATGGTTTCACATAATATATTGACAAAAGCACCCAATATGACAAATTGACTTAATATAAGGATGGTTTGACACAATAAATTGACAAATGCACCCAATATACTTACAGATTGACTTAACATAAGGATGGTTTGACATAATATTTTGACAAAAGCACCCAATATAATGACAAATTGACTTAATATAAGAATGGTTTCACATAATATATTGACAAAAGCACTCAATATAATGACATATTGACTTAATATAAGGATGGTTTGACACAATATATTGACAAATGCACCCAATATAATAACATATTGACTCAATGTAAGGGTGGCTTGACATAATATATTGACAATCGCAACTCATANGCACATTTGTTCACCATCATTGGACGGTGTGTCGCGCGAAAGAATTACGTCAATATCTCAAAGGTCAAGGTCACACATGAGTTCAAAGGTAAAAAATAGCCATAGTTGAGCTTGTCCAGGCCATTACTATGTCGTTCATTGTGGGATTTTGAAATCAATTGGCACATTTGTTAACCATTATTGGACGGTGTGTTGCGCGATAAAATTACGTCGATATCTCCAAGGTCAAGGTCACACTTTGAGTTCAAAGGTCAAAAATGGCCATAAATAAGCTTGTCTGGGCCATAACTATGTCATTCATTGTGAGATTTTAATATTACTCTCCACATTAATTTTGTTCACAGGCATTGGATGGCGTATCATGCCAAAGAATTCAAGATTTCAAAGGTCAAAATGGCCATAAATGATAATGGCATAATAATTCTTAAAAATTGCCATAAATAAGCTTCTCTTGTTTTGTGAGACAGCATGCAAAATATTCTGTGTCAATGCAGCATGTGGGGGTATACGTCACGTCAGTGACAAAGCTCTAGTTTTGGAAATAAATTGATTCAGTTTAGAAGGATGGGAGAGACCACTAGGCATAAATGGGTAAAGTGTTTAGGGTGCATCTGTTGTATCTTCTTTACATCTCTGTGTACGATACAATAGTTGCTCGCTCAACCCTCGATGTACATGGTACACATGCATATGGTATATAAGAGTGTTCAGAAGATAATTTAAATAATAATACATTTCATATTTGTTATGAGCTCAACCTTCTCATCTACTATATGATTACATGTTTATTGTTGATAGAAACTGATAAAGATGTTTCATTTTAATCCTGTTGAAATTAAAAACATTGTAATATTATGTATTATTAGCAAGCCGATAGTTATTTATACTTGTGTTGCTGTTGTTGTCTTTTAATGGAAATGAATGGTTTTGCAACTTTAATTGTAAACCTATGCAGAAGATATAAGCACTTTTAAGTCAAGTCATTAAATAAGCAACAATCAAATGTGTTGTTTTAATTCGTTTATACATTTTTGTAATATAATTTTCCATGAGTGTACATTGTAATAAAATGTTAAATGCTAATCTTCAATTATGTTCTTTTTACAAACATAATGTGACCCATGTTCAGATATTATTTATATATTAGATGCGCTCATGTTTTGATGACAAATATTCCTCCCAAACTGAATAAACACTCATTGTGCGCCTCAGCGAAGAACTGGGGGTATATTGCTTTGCATCTGTATGTCTGTAAGATGGTCCATAGACCTTTCATTTTGGCACCATAGCTAACGCTTCGACCTACAACCATGCAAATTGGAATGATCTTTACTTTGAGGAAATTGAGGAAATACATTTCAAAGGTCACAGGGGCTTGTCACTATAAATTAATTTAGGCAAGCTATCCTGAAAATGATTTGACTTAAAATCATGCCAATTAGTTAAGTGGTTGCTTTAGAGATGACCTTGAAGGTCACGAGGTCAAAAGGTCTTGCAACAGGAAATTGGGTTTTAAATTTGATGGGGTATTTCCTCCAGGCAGGCTGTGGGCAACTTTTTGATTCTAATATTTTATTCAATAATGAATTTATATATCGTCCCCATATCAAATCTCAAGCAGGGTCTCAATGTAAGGTACCTATATATAAAGTTTTATTACAAAAGCTTGATTAGTTTTTTTGCAAAAAGGTTCTTATTTTTAGCAGCAGTGACCTTGACTGTAATCCCATCCACCCCCTATACAATTCCAAATGAAGTCTCTTTATAGCCAATCATGCTTACAAATTCTGATACGTTATTTAAAAATCCATCCATGCTGGACAAAGGCTGATTCATTATACTGAACCTTATATTGTGCCCTTCTCATGAAATATGGTTCTTGTGTGAAACATTCCATCTCCATGCTCATCACTTCTGCAAAAAATTTGCAAATACATCCATGTTGCACAAAATTATGCCGGGACAAAGTGTTATGGACTGATTTCCTAAATTTGACCTTAACTTGTGATCTTGTCTTTCAATCTATAAATGGACTTTTTTGTGCATGACACTCTGTCCTATTAAGGTCATTATTTCCACATATTATCCAGCCACAATTGACAAAAGTAATGCTCCAGGCAAAGATATCTCTCTGTCCGTCCGCCAGCCTGCCCAGTATGGCGTTCCCATAATACGGCCATTTTTCAAACTGGCTTTAAAAAACAAGAAAAGTATGGACAGAGATCACACAGTGGGATTACCATAGTGCATCACTGGACCCTAACAATATAGAACATTATTGGCCATAATTCCAACCCACAACTCACATCAATGTACAAGCTGACCACATATTTAGCATTGACAAACTAGTAGGTACACTAGTCACTTCACCTACCATTCCATGATTGATTTTTGTTAAGCTTCTGTTTAGGATTCTGTACATCAAATATGAGCTTGTCAAAGCAGTGACGAATAACCTCCAACACTGCATGTAATAAGCTGTAGCAAGTTGTAACAATTCGAAATTCGACCCTGGGGCTTGCCAGTTTCGTCCCCAGGGGCAATACCGGTATTTTAACAAAATAAGTAGAGAACCGCACTATGTTACATTTACATACCAAATATTAAAGCTTTGGGCCTTGTGATTTCAGAGTTAAAGATTTCAGTAATTTTCTATATAAGTCTTTATAAACTATTCGATCCTCTGGGTGTGGCCAGTTTTGACCCCAGGGTCATGAAATGCTGAAACTAAGTAGAGGGCCAATAAAAATGTTGCATACCAAAAATGATATAACTAGACATATTGGTTTCAATGATGTAATCAAGTCTATAACGATAATGTTTCAACAATTCCAAGTTGAACAAGATGCTGTGTGCAATAAATGCCAAAGCCTCGTAAATATCAATTAATTGACCTTATAGAATAAATCTGTGTCCAAAATTAATTCTATGTCAAAGTCGAAATGAGATATAAAGTGATGTGACTGTTCCGAGTGTTTTGTTGAAGTATCAAAGCTTATTAGGAAGTAGTATTTACATTAACCCTTTGCATGCTGGGAAATTTGTCGTCTGCTAAAATGTTGTCTGCTGAATTTCTAAAATTAGCATTTTCTTCGATTTTTTTCAAAGAATACTATCAGAATAGCAAACAGTTTGGATCCTGATGAGATGCCACGTTCTGTGGCGTCTCATCTGGATCCAAACTGTTTGCAAAGGCCTTCAAAATTCGGTTCCAGCACTGAAAGAGTTAATGGAACTGTCCATTTGGGTTTAGCAAGGATATTGACCTTGAATTAGTCAAAAAGTAGGTAAATGTCAAGGTTAACGTCAGGTGAAGTGGGTGTGTTGAAAATGTTTTTAAATTACATTTATGCAAATATCGAAGCTTTGCAAGAAGCATTATTGATGTTATACGAAAAGAATCATATTTGGTTAACCACCTATTGACGGACAAAAGAATGAGCCGACAGGCTAGTCGCTGTATGCCTCTGGAATCCGTAGATGCCGGTACATAAAAAGCGGTATAACTTTAGTAATGTTTGATCACATGAACAACTTTTTATAATTAGGAACAATCCTAGCAAGTTTTCATGTTGTACGTTGAAAAGTGTACGATAACTTCTGCGTATAAATATGGGTCTACAGACAAAAATAAGTCTGTGGTGATGCCAGAATACCCCTTTTACTTTGTATAGATATAATTGGAATGTAAATGAGAAACTGATTCCCGTACTTTGTGTTTGTACCCTAGAACTGATAGTTATATCACAAACATTTCAAATTACAAGTGAAATAGTTTCTCTTTAATATTTTATTGACATTATATATAATGCATATTGCACAAAACATGCTGCATTTTTACCACAAATGTTACTGAATCTACTACATAATATTAGTTCATTTTTCAAATTTTAACATTAAAATGTATCCATGATTTAGTCATTATATGACTGGGTTAGTAAAATAGATTCTATTACTTGACAACCGAATACAATATAAAACTGTCTATTAACTATAAAATATCTAACATTTTACATCAAAGTTTTAACAAACAACAAATTAAAATTTTAACACTACAAAAAGTACATCAATTAACATCTACAATGAAAACATAGATAAAAGGAAATATAACTGTTCCATCATTTCAAATAAAAGCGTTTCACAACATACATTTGTTCATGCTATTGTACTTTTGAATGTACAAAGACTGTAATTATCTAATAGAAATACTGGAAAAGGTTTGTCAAGAGTTAGGGTAAAACTTATCAACCATTACAGAATTGACCAGCGTCGTGCAAAAATGGATCTTATGCCACAAGCCTGCGCGAAGCTACCTTGTCTATTTAGGAGGGAGACCACAAAACCTTGATTCATTTTATAGCAGACAGCGTGGCTCCTAACCAGACTGCAACATATGGCAAAAGCCCCTTTTTCGCATGAAGGGGGGTGAAATTATGATACTCGATTGAAAGGAAACTTTCAGCAAAAGCCATTGTAAACTTAAAATATAACTTGTATTCATTCCATATGTTGACACCAATACTGAAAACACAGGACAAGATTTTTGGCTTTTTCAAAATGGTTAAATTCATAACAAACAGCAAACAGGCTTCCAACAACAACAAAAAAGTCAAGACTTGATCACAAAACTGTTCAATCTAATCCACACTGGGTGCATGTTACAACACAGCAAAGATTGAAAAGCCTTGCTACTTTTCAGTTTCATCAGATCCGTGATTAATATTGAAATATAACTCTTTTTTTTCTATCAATATTTGGTCTGAACATTTGCATGTTTATCTGAAATTTCATATTCAAGCTACAAGCTGTAATATCAAGAAAACATATTGCTGCATTATAGGTGAGCTGTGTCATACAAAAATGGGTCTTATGTCATATTCACCCAGAGAAGCTCCAGGCCAGCCTTGGCAATCGCACAGTTTGGTCCGGAGCTACCCTGTACGGCATAAAGTAACTCAAGGTTTCATAAGCAGACCGAGATGCTCCTGACAACACTTTTTGGAAGCACAGGCTGGTCTGGAGATATGCTGGCCGCATATGGTGTTAAGAACCATTACCGCATGATGCAGCTAAATTGGTTTAGTGTAGAAATTTTAAACAGAACAAAGATGCAATAATTTCAAGCTTGATCATTGAAATTCAGATTCATATTTAATTTCAATACCGTATTTACACCAATGAGGGTTGTAGATGTAGGTATTCGCTTCTCTACAAAGTTCATACATATATCACATCATCTTGACCCAACTTTGATGTATATCACAGACACAGGTACATGATACACATGTGGTAAATGTGATAGCAAGATGAACATGAGATACGATCCGCAAGAATGACAATACATGTAAATACTGAAGCATAGTATTGTGGATTAAGCCCACACATACATTCATTATTATTACAGTCATAATTACAATACATCAGTAAATTCTATATATGAACAACTTATGTAACTCCATTATTAAAATGTGTCGCGTTCTGAGAAAACTGGGCATAATGCTTGTGCATAAATTGTCATCCCAATGATGTCTCTTCTTATCGAAAATCCAGTTTAGGCGGA